>UZAF01016268.1:62350-80255 GCA_900617895.1 Haemonchus placei | reverse complement strand
TCCAGACTCATCGGGGAAGTTAGAATCACTGACTTGTACATCGACTGATCACCGCAGTCATTGAATAGGCCGTATACGCATACGAGGCGCCCCTCTGGTTCTGAATGAAATCTGAATAGGGGTTGCATCGTAAGGGTTAGTCGGTTAGCGCCAATGACTTTAACTATTTGCCTGTTGTATCACAGATATTCTATCTGACCAACTATCTCTCCCCTTCCCTTCCCTTCCCTTCTATTTTTTGCCATTAAATCGGCACCAGCAGCGCTTGTTTAATTCAGAATATTACCCGAACCATAGCTGTTGAGATGAATCTAGTAACCACATTCACATTCCCACTTTCCTAATGCTGTGAGAGATGCAGCAGTCTTTGGTGTCACTGTGAAAGAGCTCAGGCGCTGCACACAAATGATTTATCTCCTTGGTGACCTGCTGATATCCCAGGACCTAACTCGAACTCAGATGCATAACGAACACAACTGCTTCTGGACTTCATAAGGAATAAACCTTCACTGCAGCGCCACCTTCTCTCCACCCAGCGTAATCCCGCGCCGTCGCAGGGTCCGCTGCAGCGTCACCTGTACTGGTTTTTTATTCAACGGTCTCTTTAAATCTGTACCAACTCATTCTGTAAGCTGAATGGGAAGCAACTCTCCGAGCTGGGACAGCGGGACTAAGACTATCGCCCCGACATTATCTAGTCTCCAAAACATCCATTGAGAGCTTGAGCCATAAAGAAGATACGGAGGTTTCGGAGTTTTTCTACATTGTTTATGCATGATTACGTGACACTAGTACAATAGGGATGGTTTATCGTGTTCAGATGTCTGGATGCTGATGTCCATGACGTTTGTCTTCTGCAGCTTGCTTGAATTGGCTATTGTCGGTTATAAGGTGAAAAATGAGGAGATCATGAAGAAACGTGGCTCTTGTTACGCTCCGAAAAAGGTAGGCGGAAAACTGATTGTAAGCACAAGGACTCATTTGTCCATTTACATAATAGAGCAAATCGGCAGATTATCTGCTCAAGACTATGCCCTTCCGTTTCAGACTGCGAACCATCACGTGAACACGTTCGAATCGTCGCCAGCCGGTCTATGCCGGTACGAGCAACGGTTTGTGCTTCCACTGGAGCGGAAAGGATTAGGCTGGAGCCTTATGAACCGCCTTCGTGGAATGCGTGATTGGCCACCGGAGAGAATCGATCACATATCATCTTTCATATTTCCTGCTTGCTTTGCTCTATTCAACGTGAGTAGGACTGATATAGTTTGCCAAACTTGCCAAGAATTTTGCCCTCAAACTTATATCGAAATCACAAAGGCGAGGCTGCTATTGGTATACCGTTTACAAGACACTTTGGGGAGTAGAGTAACATGGAATAGACACATCGCTCATCAGACCTCGAGCCAAAGCCACACATTCAGCTGCGTTTTGCAGAGAAAGGATATCTTTTTGTTACCAGCTTAATGCAATGACTAAGGGATCTCAATGTCCCAGAGTCTAAGATGTAACACTTTTCCTTTCCAAATTATCCAACTCTTCCGTTGCCGATCACAAGCACGGTTGAAAAAGGAGGAGGCTTGGTGCGAAGGGCAAGCAACCCTTCCACTGTAAAAATTACTCGCGCTGAAGAAACGATGAATGCATTTAAACCTGTTGCATTGAAGGAGCCTAACTCTAGCAGATTCCGTGTTCGGTATTCTTGAAATCTCAGCATATCACATAATTTTTCACGCTTTTTTGCCGCGCAGGTTTGTTATGATGAAACCGCTTTATCAGGTCGACGTTTCGGACAACTCGTCGTCTTCAAAAACCTGGAAGTAGTTCGGAGCTCCTGATCGTGGCTTGCCCGACCAAGCGAACAAAGACGCTAGGCCAGTTGCAACAGCTCTCAGAAACTTGAACGTCAAAACATCCCAGCGGAAAAACCAATTTTGGTGAAACTGCAGAAAGTTGATTTTTCCGCTGGGATGTTCTGGCGTTCAAGTTTTTGGGAGTGTTGCAACTGGCTTAGCGCTCTTGGGCGCTTGGTCGGGTAAGCCACAGATCAGGAGCTCCGAACTACTTCCAGGTCCCTGAAGACGACGAGTTGTTTGAAACTTCGACCTGATAAAGCGGTTTCATCATAGCAAAACTGTACAGCAAAACAGTGTCAAAACCTAATTCAGGCCTTGTGATGGAAAGTATCCCGATGCGGGGTTCGGTTTCCTCACCCAAAAACGGAACATGGAATGTGCACACACTATATCAACCTAGGAACCTTGCACAGCTACTTCGAGAGTTCGACAACTATCACACTGTATACTGGGGAGTGTTGGATGGAGACCAGTGAATGAGAGGATAATCGCGGCGCGGTTTGTAACAAGGCACACCCGCATCACGGTCGTTCAAGTACATATATGTATGCACTTACGGAGGACACGAGTGAGGAATTGAAAGACAGTCTCTATGAATAGCTTAAGGACATTGCTTATGACATACCGAGACGAGATCTGAAACTTATCATTGGAGATTTCAGTGCGACGCTGAGTCAAGACCTAACCGGCTACGAGCGAACAATTGGGCCATTCGCTTTTTGTGAGCATCATAGTTACAATGACGAGCGACTAGCCTTTTTCTGCGAGCAGAATGTACTGTGTGTTGGATATACGTTCTTTCAGAACAAATGGATTCATAAGGAAACCTGTTGTTCGCCCGATGGGACAACAGGGAACGAGATTGACTACATTTGCATAAGCAAGAAGTAGAGTACGTCTCTTTAAGATGTTCGGGTATTCCTGGCGCTCACGTGGTTTCAGATCATCACATGGTGGGGGCTCAAGCTGAAGAGGCAGGAGAAGAAATCAAAGTTAGTAGACCATTTGCTGTTGGGAAGCTGGAGAACCCGTACACTAGTACAAGCTTCTATCTGGAATTACATAATCGATTCGCGGTTCTGGAGGAAGCGGGTACTTCGGAAGAAGAGTGGACATCCATCAAACGAGCCATCCAGGATTGTGCTCAGAGAATGGTCGGACGAAGGCGCGGGAAACGAAAAGAGCAATGGATTTAAGAAAGCACCTGGCAGAAGAAAGATGAAAGGAAGCATTGGAAGCTCCGGAGAGGGCAGCGGAGAATAAAGACGAGCTCGATGAAGCGACTAGTAAGATATGCTGAACTGGATCGCATCGTGAAAAGGTCCTGTCGCCGAGACAAAAAAAGGCTGGTTTCCGCAAGAAGGAGCAGAAGCCCAGCATGCTGCTAAACGTGGTAACTCGAGAAACTTTTACCGCAATGTCAATGAATTGATAGGAAGTTCCAACAAGGTCAATTTGCCTACCAATGACAGTAATGGCAAACTCCTTCTGAGCGCTGATGAACAGTAAGAAAGATGGCTCGAAAACTTTCGGAACATCCTCAACCAGCCTGAACCACAGAGGTTGTTGTTCCGATGGAATGGAGCCAGCTAATGAGCCAAATGTAGATGTTGGCAGAATAACCCCAGAAAAGAGAATTGAAGCAATTCGATGCCTTTGCAACGGGAGAGCCTCTGGCATATGTAGATGAGATCCCGACAGAATTGTTAGAGGCAGGTGGCGGCACGATGGTGAAGAAGCACGCGGAATTGTAAAACCATTGCTGGAATGGTGAAGAGGTCCCAGAGGATTGGAGGAAAGAAGTGATTGTGAAGCTACCTAAAAAAGGAAGTTTGGCGGATTGTGAAAATCAGAAAGGTATCACACTTTTTTTATTTTTTCAGAGACCAGGGTCCCACCAGAGATGTCTGCGAAGGATCATGAAGATACGGTACATGGATTACGTCACGAATGAGAAAGTACTGCGCCGTTCTGGTATGAATAGCTTCCACGTGATTGTGGCACAGCGTAGACTTTGATGGGCCGGTCACGTGTTGCGTATGCCGCAGCAACGTACTAATAAAGGAGCCAAGGATTAGGAAGAGGCCGTCCCAGAAACACGTGGAGAAGAACATTTGACAAAGACCTATCAGATTATAGGCCTACATCTGATGGTGTAGCGGGAACGGGTGTTCTTCTGTGATACAATAGTCTTGCCTATATATTTTTATTACTAATACAACATTATAAATAGAACAAGGGGAACGGGTCAGGAAGAGGAGGCCATACGGCCAGAGCAATGATCCACGGCGGCAGATTAGAGTAAGTCAACCCGGCTGTTTCAAGCCAGCCTCTTTTATATCGGCATCGCACAGGACCGGCAGCAGTGGCAAGGCTGCATCGCTCGATATGCCCAACGGGATGGGAGGAACTAAGTAAAAAGTTCCAAATCACCCAGCATTAGTTAGATGTATAGTCTCAGAAATGGCGTATTCAATCCAGATGGTCCAGCTCTATGAAGTGCCAGAAACGGGCTGTGAGTGATACAGCTTCTTCTGCTTTTTCATCCTGCCTACTGTCGGAGAAAATACCTTGAGGTCGCAGGGTACCTTAAAAATGTTATCGATATAAGACCATCTATTCTACACTACAGAAATAACGACAAGAATATTGTTCAGTTCGAAGTCGGTAGAAATATACATAGGCGACGAGCTGTTTGCAAATTAATACGGACACACCATTTTGAAGACGGCCAGTTCTTCTCATTTGCGTCAGGTTTTCCATGAACGATGAAAGTTAGAGGAAATTTACATGTCTATAGGAATCACAGTAACTTATCATCACTCAAATACTTAAAACTCATCCGTTTCCGGATAGAGGAAGAATGTTTTCTAGTTCAACACTACGAATTTAATGATATCTCACTTGAACCGTGCAGTAGGAAGCGAGAAAACAGTCGATTACTCGTAGACGGATCGATTTTTTGTCCCATTGAATCATGAAATGATAAACACTCTAATTTATTTAGTTCGGGGAAGAAAAAGGAGTGAAAAGGTCGGCATAGGTTGAGAATTATTTGATTTTCATCCACAAATCACACTTTGTCGTTCAAAAAATTTTTATCTCACCAATCAGTGAGCAGAAAACAGCAGAATAGCCTAAAACTTTACTTCAGAAAAAAATAAAATAAAAAAATATTATTATGAAAATATCAACTTCGGAATGAGCTCTTAATAAACTCATAGATCTTATCTTGCGAACACTACCCATTTTGCAAGTTCCTAATAAGTCCACACGCTCGAATGATGCTCGTAACACTGTGAAATACTGGTTTCAAGGTTACTCTCAGACAAAGTCTAAATAAGCTGAATCTTGCATTTTCAGATACTTTACTGGTCATTTTACTACCACAAGAAGTTGCGACAAATTGCTCAAATGAAGCTTTAATCGTTTGGAGACGTCTGATTCTTTTTGACAGTCCAGGGCTTTCTTGTTTTTTTTTATCACACGAATTTCACATCAGTGCTGCAACTACTTCAGGATACCTACGTCGAATTGACGTTCTCGTCTGAAAGTGCCTGTTGTTATTATATATCGATATATTGATTTTTGTTGATGTATTCAAGTGAGAGGAGTAAAAATTGAAGTTTCACTGGTGCTCCTGAACAAATTGGTAGATTATTATCGGAGAAATGACAAAACCTTTCTACGCCTTTAGCTTCTCGTCATAGAGACTCATTACGTGACCAGAAGCCATTGTCCGTGACCATTGTCAATTTTACTAGTAAGGCTGGTAGGGAATGGTAAAGGGCTTCACTTCATAGCTGCGCTTGTTTAGAACTAAAAAGATCCCGTAACCTTACTTTGAGGAAGAACGAGACGTTCTTAACATCTGTTATTTTTGATAGTGGGTCAGCAGTGAATTCAGGCACCCTCCCGTATGCGATCAGAATGGAGAATCCTTAGTTGGAGCGCCCTTCATGGACATCTTTAAGTTACAAATTTCCACGCACCTTTTGACCCTGATCTGACTTTTCACTTCCCACCTACTGAGTATCTCCTTTTTCTCTGAACTTAGGCCTAATGGAGGTTAAATTATATCCTATCTTCTCTACAATCGCTTACCAAGCAATTTCCGAACGTGTAAAACGTAGAAAAAAGTTAGGTCACATCTCTACAAACAAGCCATTCCTATCCCTTCCATGGAAAACGTTTCTTCAATGAAGTTGTGTCGCTGTAGCCATTTAAGGAATTGATTTATCACCTCATTCGGCCCCGTATCGCAGGATTGCGATGGAAGATTGGAGAGCGCGCTTTGTTAGGTAGGAAACCCTTTAATTATTTGGATTGTCTGCGTTCTCTTCAACTCCAATGCGATCTTGATCGTCGCTAATATAGGAGGAGCCATTCTTATTGACCAAGTCTAATAAATATAAGAACGAAAATGAAACAGGCAAAAAACGGTTAAATCGAATAAAAAAGAAAGGCAATCAACGCAAAATATTGCCCTATCTGTTGGCGTGGAGGCGGGGTGAGTACGGTATTTGTAGTGACATTTGCCGCGAAGGAGAATGCCGCAATCGGGGAGAAGTTCCGTTACTCTTATGAAATCTGTGACTTCTGAGAAAATGTATGCACTTTGGCTAGTAACAGAATAAATAGAAGAATATCATCAATATTCAATGTGCAGAAACATCTTTCGACAGTGGTCTACTATTCAAGGAAATTGTAATAATAATAATTGTAATCGAAGACGTAGGAGAATGCATAAGTATCACCATGAAAACCATAGGAACCCGGAATCAAGTCGCAAAAACTTACGTCAACTGAGTTCCTAATGCGCTAAGGCCTGTGCGCGTTTGTGTGTGTCCTCCCAGAAACTCATAGCTCCTATCCCCGTGTACTTGGAGCGTTCAAATTCGGTAGGAATACAGCGGCAAGATCGGAACACCTATGGTAGGTGGAAGGGCCTGATTCCGTCCACAGGTATGGGGTTTGCGCGACATAAATGTTTAAACGGACATGCACATTTCCTGTTCCCGTAGACTTGGATTGTTTGAAGTTTGTATGAGTAGAGGGGCAGGATCGGGAAGCTGGCGATGGAGGAGGCCTCAAGGAGCAAGATCACCAATTGAATCCTAACGCTTTTGCTATATATTTGCGATCTAGCTTTGTCTTTCTGATAGATTTTATTCGACAAGAACTGTAAGTGCAGACAGTAATCGATTAAGGGTACTAAAATATCCTCACTATATATGAAGTGGGCGCGTGTGCCGGTTTGGAGGGGAGTTCGATATCACCTGGTAAAATACCTGCAGAAGTTTTAAGCTATGGATGAGCCGTTGTGGGCATACAATGAGATGAACAACAACAGATCGAGAGTTCTAATGCTAGGCATAAGCACTGATGTATTATTTCGAATACCATTTGCGTGCGACCCGTACTGGTATTCCATTACCATAAGGAAAAGACTGTATTGCATTATCACCTTCTAGTTTTAGGGTGCAAAGAAGGGTGTAATTCAAACATTTCCTGATTTCTCTGGGAGTATGATAAGTCTAAACTTTGGATACGATCTGTTTCGGATAAAACTCCGCTCAACATCATACCCTTTTGCTCTTGGTAATATAATATTGAAGGATATTGCAATATTAGCGACATACCAACATCTAATTCATATATATATATATATATATATTCAAAGCCAATCCTCCGATTGTTCCATTCAAAATTACAAAACAAAGAACAAGCAGGAGTAACAAAATACGTTAAAAGAGAAGGAAGCAAGAAGACTTTGAGAAGGTTCTGCAGATTTTCAAGGAAAAAGAAAGGCTCTCTCATCCGTAGAACATTAGAGACTATCAAACACCTTCAGCGAAAGATATCAGACACACTGCTTTCGTTACACGGCGAAATAACAGCAGGGTTGGTGTAATGATTTTCTAGATAATGGTAACAATGAGTTAAAACCAGCTCATCTTCACTATAACATGATAGAGAAGTTAGCAAATTATGGCAAAGCAAAAACTAATTTTCACAATATAACTATTATATGGCGGACACCCCACTTAGTAAATCCCCTGATATGATACTAGCTATGTAAAGCAATGCCTAATAAGCACATTTTCAAACAATAGGGGANTATATATATATATATATATATATATATATATATATATTCAAAGCCAATCCTCCGATTGTTCCATTCAAAATTACAAAACAAAGAACAAGCAGGAGTAACAAAATACGTTAAAAGAGAAGGAAGCAAGAAGACTTTGAGAAGGTTCTGCAGATTTTCAAGGAAAAAGAAAGGCTCTCTCATCCGTAGAACATTAGAGACTATCAAACACCTTCAGCGAAAGATATCAGACACACTGCTTTCGTTACACGGCGAAATAACAGCAGGGTTGGTGTAATGATTTTCTAGATAATGGTAACAATGAGTTAAAACCAGCTCATCTTCACTATAACATGATAGAGAAGTTAGCAAATTATGGCAAAGCAAAAACTAATTTTCACAATATAACTATTATATGGCGGACACCCAACTTAGTAAATTCCCTGATATGATACTAGCTATGTACAGCAATGCCTAATAAGCACATTTTCAAACAATAGGGGAAAAACTCCAACCAGAATAATCTATAAATGCGATAGAAGGTGCCTAACAACTTACGATCAAAAACAACATTTCTCAATAATAAGCAAGAAGTTAGAAAGAAATTCTACTTCACCACGTGTTTATGCATTACCTAAACTGCATAAAAAAAATTCAGAAAAAAAAGAGTTTAGATTCTTAACTGGTGCTAAGCATTGTAATCATAAATCTCTGATGATAAGCGTTCAATTCCGTACAGCGTTATGCTGTATTCTAAATCGTTCTTCGAGGCACAGAAAGGATCTTCACAATACCTCTCGTTTGCTCCCGGCCTAATGAAGTTTGGCAATAGCACTCCGTAGACTGGAGTGCCTAACTGTCTGTATTCAAGTGTAGTATGAGATATGGGTACTACAATGCTCAATCAACGTATGTATCATAGGCGAGTGAGGGGCTAAAATATTCAAAATGTTCAGGGGCACGCAGTAATATGGATGCATTTTGGAGAAGCTGTAGAGATTGCACCAATCACACTAGAGCGCACATGTAGCACGCAAGCAGCTGCAGCATTATTCAAATGGCTAAGGATTCTCATAATTATCGTAGACTGTTACAGTGAATAGTATTCATACCCATCCCGAGACGATCGGTATCAAGCAACACTTCCATATGTACCTGCCCTCACTTGTGAACTAGACGTCATGGTAATTTGGGAATCGAGCCTAGTCTTGTGTTGCATTTGGATTGACTGTCTATTCTTTTCTACTTGTTCTTCACTGAACCTCACCGACATTTGAAGCAACTGTGCTGGGAAGAAGGTTAATTTTGTCTTTTCCTATATGCTCCGGAAAACTGAAGATGAACGACCTAAGCGTGAGGTACTCGTTCGTCTCAGTTGTTCCACATGGGTCATATGTATGATTCGATTGATTTTAATCCGTACCCAACGTGAGGCTATTGTGCCACAGACGAGAGTGCCTGATTCCACTTTCTTCACTCCAACCCATTCGACTATTAACTACTCGACACCTAACTCTATTCAAGTTCGTCCCACTCTCCCTGGTCAATACATAGGCGTCGCACCGTTTGCCCAATTTTCTTCTTCAAACTTTCCTTTTTTCCAGTTGAAGGAACAAACTTCCTTAATTCCAGACAGCCTGTTACCGCTATGAAGCCATTGATCGAGAACCGGATCCATCTGAGAGCATAGGATCTTTACCATCAGCCAACCTTCGCAAGGTATTACAATGGCCAATTATGAGTAACCTTGCACTAATACCCAAAAAAAGATGTTGATTACACGAACAAATCCGACGAATCAGAAGTCGAGTTAAATTTCGAATTGGTAGTTTGAGGTTGCTCAATACAGGGTGGGCCATAGATATGGTAACAACTTAAAGGAAGTCCGCATTTTTCTTGCTCCAACGGTTTGTCCAAATCTGCACCTTTTCCTATAATTATCGTAAACCTGAACTCACATCTGCTTTGCCTTGATTCGCCAGTTTTCGAGAAATGGCCAAACCTCGCAATCATAAAGTGACCTTTCTGTTTTTACGTGCATTTGGTGAGTAGACTCCGGGTTCTTTCGTGGTTATTCACATTTCTCGCACGACAGCTTCCTATACCGCGAAACGTGGCAAGGATAACGAACAGCCTTTAGACAGTCTTATTGTCTCGATTACGACCCTTTTTCCGAATTCAGCGCTTGGGAATGATTGCGTTGCGAAACCTGCAGAAACATGAGAAAAATACTGTCGAATTGAATGTATGATCTACTTAAGCGGGAATAGTCTTCCACGAGCAAATACATCTGTATCCAGCGATGTTTCGTAAGCCATAAACTTTTTGGCGGGAAGTTTGAGAGAAAGAACAAATGCTGTGTCATACTTGAACGCGGCACGCGCTTCGACACAAATTTTCTGATGGAAAGGTATTAAGCGTAAAAGAAACGTTGGGGTCCCAGAGTTTACGTATGCTTCTCACTACCAATGGCGGTGTACTTGACAAGGATCAGATCTTTTCTCGTAGCCATTTCCTCTTCCGTCTTCCGATGGTTTGGGCTGGAATCGTGCCCTCAGAGCGATATTGCTTACTTTTCCCCACAAAAGCATGAAGATTGACCACAACATCTTCATGAAGGACATTGCGGAAAGGTCTTGCCTGAGGTGAAAGACCGTTCTGGGAATACGATTTGGAAACAGTCGCGCACTTGCTCACGAGTGGAAAAAGATCAAGAGCGGTACTGAGAAGATGTTCGCAATCTCACCCCTGCCTCCAATTGGCCTATGAATATTCCATCCCGCAATACTCTGGAATTTTCCGCCCCGCAATCTTTTCCGTGGGTGAAGTGAATGCTGGAGAGAGAAGCCTGCGCATCAACATACCACTGTTGCTGCCTCTAAGAAATCATTACAGAAACCCGAGCTGGAGCTTTCAAGAAACTGCGTGCCCCGTCGATGAGCAACCGGAGTTTCTTCGAGCTGTAATTGGTAGAGCAAGCGGTTATATCAGAGGACTGGCCGTTCATTTTGTTGACGCGATCACACAAATCCACCGAACACCAATATGTATTGCGATTTCCGCACAACAGTTATTGTGTTACCTTGTATACATTCACCCTGTATATGTTCCGGTCACGGTGCTGTTGTTTCGTGCATAATCCGGAGATCTGGGAGTGGTATGGAGACAATCGTCCGCCCGGGGATACGCGCGGCAAAATGCACGGCGAAATCGATGGGAATTTTGCCGTCTCTGGTCTCGTCCCTATCATCGGGCTACAGGTTTAATGTAGAGAAGATTAATAGTATCAATTGATCCTACTATTTTATTCTACTTCAAATCCAGTCCCCAATGAAAGGCACTTAAGTCGTTCAAATCATCACAAATTTCGCCGCGCAATTTGTCGCGCTAACCTCTTTACTCACGTACGTTCCATTTGGGATGAAAGGAAAATGCCCCAACGCTTCCCTTTTTTTGAAATTAACTAATTCATATAGAACCTTATAGGAGGATAAGAGCGTCGAAGCCCAAACCAGAGTATATGTATGTATTGTATATAGGCCAAAAAACATTACAAGGAGGTCACCGTGAACGAGAAAGATCGTAATCATCTTTATTTCCCAGTTGGAGAAATGAATGACGTCGAAAAAATTAGATCTCAGTTGATGATGAGATCACATTAGACGTATGGCATTCAACCACAGATTCCAAAGTAGTTTTTATCATCTGGAACATTAAAGAACAACTTGGAACGGCTAAATGCGACTAGCCAGAAACCGGTTCCTCCACAATAAGCCATTGGTAACGAGTTGCGACTTGAATGCGTCCATTACTACATTTTCTTATCACCGGACTGCTGTAGAAGCGAAACGCCTTCCCATTTATCATGTTTTCCTTTCTTCCGCAGACCTCGGATTTGTTACCTCATGACGTTTTGAACAGGTGTACTGCAACTACACTACGCGCGAACTTAAAAATGTGGACATCGAGAGCCTAAAATAATCACCATCACGATAACGGTTTCTCACGGTCTACGGTTTTTCTAGGCTGACAAAAAAAAAACCGCTGACACGGGCTATAACCCTTTGCCGTCTTTGCAGAACACCAGTTCCCGTCAACATAACCGAGAGAAAGTGCTTCGCGCCTCCCGGACGATCCAAGTGACTATTCTGCCCGTCTAATCTCATTTTGTTAAAACGACAGTGTCCTGTGATGGAAGAGTGTAGTACATTCACAGCAAACTTGATGACATTTAGTGAATGGTGTCGTAGCTGTATGAGGAAGGATACCATAATGGTTTAGTCTAGTGGGCCACAATTTGCGGCAACGGCTGAAATTGAGTGCTTCTGTCTCGTTTACGTTGAATCTCGAAAAATTTCGTCATCTTGAATTCTTCACTCAGGAACTAAATTGACTTCAGCTTTTTCATGTGGCTGCTTTTAATAAAAAGTTGTACTTCAGCACGATGTTGGAGCTTTATTCTATTGGAAAAGCTTTCTTGGAGCGAAGACAGACGGTTTGGTCAATATGGGCAACAAGCATCTTCAAACCGTGTCCGGTTCCGATCAGCGTACCCTGGTGATGGCAGGCTTGGCCGGAACTCGATCTCCAGACCATACAAGTGTTGTAGTGAGCTACTTCCCCTACACCACATGCTTCCTAAAAGCGTTAATGGGGACACTGAGTGACTGTTTGCCAAATCATCATTGTGGACCTCCTAGGCTTGGATTCCGGATCATGCGCCCCTAAACTCCATGTTAACAAATGTCGGTCTCCGAAAAAGATTCCAAGTAATCCGGTTTTCTTTTTACGCCGTTTTCCTCATTTTTGTCTCTCTCTCTCTGCATTAGACGCCGTTGCACTTTCGATAAGGAAATTCAACTTCTTCTTCAAACAGTTTTTCCGAATGAGTCCCATACTCTATTTCTTTTCAAGCCATTATAATCACAGCCGTTGGTTGTTCTATGTTCTTCTTTTCAAGGAATCAGTCGAAATCGAAGCGTTTCAATCATTTGGTGATTGTACCTGGCAATGGCTGTTGTTCTATGACATTTTCTTCAACGAGTTCTTATTTGTACCGTTGTCTTTACTCACTACTTCACTAAACAAACCAACCTTCATTTCTAAAATTTTTGCGTTTGCTGTTTTTTATAACATTAAAAAATGTCCAAGCTCTGAGCATTCACGCTTGTCATATGTAGTGGCATCTGTGCAACTTTTTTCATGACCTCTGCCGGACTACTCTTGAATTCTCTCGGGTTCATAAAGATCATGATATTAATATAAGAAGATGTCTCAAAAATTGAACTTAGCACCCGAAACCCAACGATCAACTTGGGTGAATATTTGGTCTTGGTCAATACTATCGGGAGCATCAACATGAAGCAGCATAAAGTTCGACTTGATGTGAATATGATTTGGTTACCTCAATTGCGCTGTTGCAGCTACATTTTTATCATACTGGTGCTGATAAGAATGAAATAACAAAATTATAAAAGCAGAGAATAACAGTCTTCGCAGATTAATCTTTTCCTCCTCCCTAGCGGTAGTCCTGAGATCTCCTCTCAATCTCCTGTCATTTTCAGTTCTCGCAATTTCTTCTTGTCCACGATATATTCTGTCGTTATTTTAGTGTCAAAGAGACCTTCCATGATCATACTCCTTCTCATATTTTGAGATATTAGCGATAGCTGCCCATCAGCCTAGGAGTCTACTACTTCTCTTATGGTAAAGTCTTCTCAATATTTCAGCCTACATACACATATCCAAATCATTGTCAGTGCAGCTGCCCTGTTCTGGTGCGTACATATGTATATGTCTAGATGAACAGGGGGCTTGTGTGACGCGTTTTGTCTTCACTTCTGTCCCGGTCCAGTATCTCCTGACAGTGGACCCGACCAACACCCTCGTTTTTGCGGAATGAAGTTGTCGTTGAGGATTCTTGCCTATGGGCAGAAATCACTGGATCATAGTAGGCCTCACTCCTGTTCTGTATACCATCGTTAGAGCGTCTTGAAGCATCGTTTGTGGCAGGAAGTTTGAACTACTCTCTCTCTCCTTTTTATATTGGCCGTGTTAGCGTTTCATGCCTGATCCGAGCTACCAACCACGGCTCTGTCATTTGTCAGAAATCCTCCGATGATCTTCACACTGTATCCTACAACTGTCCCCTCCCACTACTCAGAACTGATTAACTTGGTCTTCTTCACGTTGGACCTCAGCCCACTCAGCACGTTCTGCTATTGAAATGAGTTGTCTCAGCTCAGTTTAACGGCAGCGTAGTCGTCACCGACAGAGTCAACTTACTTCCATTTTGTGAACTGGTTTTTCTCTTACAATAGATATCTATTACCTCCGAGGTATTTAAGCTCTGCAATTTTTACCGATAAGTCTCTGTGTGTCTCTATGAGTTCGAGCGATCATACAGCTGTTTACGTATCATTTTAAAGGACAGTTAGCCGGCTTCAAGATGTATATGAGCTTTTATTGGGTGACTGACTGAATATTTGCGTATCTACGTGGGCTTGGATCTCATATGGATGAGCACGGTTTCCGCGCCATCATGGGCCGCGTTGCAGCTCATGCTACCCACAACATCAACCGCACCTGGGAAATGAAAAAAACTATGTGAAGAATCAAACAGCACTGGATTTCGGTGCTTGCTCCAAGACATGAAAGACGTCAAGATCAACTTGGTCGAGGTCGCAAGGATTCGCTGGACAGTGGAAAATCGAAGAGCCGCCGTAGAAGAAAACTAAACAAGCAACACTAGAAGGATGGGAGAAGGACAAGGAGTACATCATGCAACAGTATGTAGCAAGGCAGGTGAAGTAAAAGGCAAGGACCGCAACTATCGCTATGCTTTATTATTTTCCCGACATTTATTAAAAAGGACTCCGTCTCTTACACCCTTTCTCGTTCACCTTTGCATTCGTTGAGGCTTCAACAAAGATGTTAACGTGGATTAAATAAATGGTGGTCGAATGTAATCAAGAGTTTTCTTAAACTGTTTTGAATTGCTCTACGAAGCGGTGAACAGTGATAGGGGTAAAATGGCGAAGGCGAAAACAATTTCTTCAGTTATCCCACCATGAATTGCCTTACATTTGCTTCTATTTCTCATATCCATTCCCTTCCCAAAAAAAGGCAAACATTCGGTAATGACTTTTGCAATGTTCGAACTTCTGCAGATGTTTTGACCGTAAGCGCTGATTCAATCTCGCTGTAAGGGATAGTAATCAAAACGCAACTAATTTGTAGTCGGTATGGCTCCAAAGTAGAGACGTCAGCATGCAGAATTGTAAGCAACATCTAATGATACCATCGAACTTCCCCTGCCCTGGTTCGCAAAACTGGTCCTCTCCCCCCCCCCCCACTTCCCCCTCCTCCTCCCCCTGCAACCAGTTATCTACCATAATGTTTATGAAAGTCAATTCTTCTGTTTGCTTAGCAATTATAGTGCACGTAGATTCGAGCAGGAAAATCGTCATCAAGGCCAGACCATTGACCAGTTTTGCAACGAATGAGTGATTATACTCACTTCTCAGCACAAACTTCGCCAAGCATTATCTTGCCGTTCGAGCGCTTGCTTTGGCAAGGGTGGTGGCATCTTCGCAAGTTCGGACGTTTGTTGCAGTTGCATGCAGCTCGCGCTAGTCCACGCTGATGTATCAGCTTAAGGGTTTCGAAGAGAGTTGTCTCTTGGCTACTTGTAAGCTCGCTGCTTTCCTAGCACTATCGTGAAGACGTGCGACGAACCGGTAGAATCCTTCATTGATGTTGTCGGCAACGGAATGTTCCCGTTTACTGTTTAAGTGAAGCGAAGTGGTCCCAGTTGTTGAAGGTTTTGGGTTTCCGATTCTTAAACTTCATAGTTCTTCCTCCACGAACTGAGAAGTAGTATCTTACGCGGTGAAGACGATGATCCGATCCCATTTAGAACTTCGGAACAACAGCGACGTCAGTCAGCCAAAATCTCAGCTTGAAGAAATCCACATTATGGCAAATTACTATGGCCTTCTAAGGGTAGCAACGATCAATCTTTACAGGTTGTCTTGTGTGCAGTGAAGAGAAGTCGCTACGGTGATCTCCCGCTGAAAATACCTGAAAACTATTTCAAATTTGGCGTGGCACTGACGTCATGTCAGGATATAAGCCATGGAGCCAGGGAAGTTGCTGAACGAACAAGAACTTTTCAGTGATATGTCTTCGCCGAACTCTTTGGGGATACACGATTTCTACATCCTCCTTCTACATTGCAGAGTTTATCTCTTTCCACCTTAAATACGCCATTCTCGCTTGACTGAATTGAGAGAACACCAATTTTCGGCATAGTTCTTCTCCAACAAATCGTGCCTACATTATTGCAGAATCGGTAAATGACAAACACATCCCTCGAAATGGTGAAAATACTAAAAAGTGTATTGCGGCTGAACAGGTCAGAGTTGCTTCCTAGTGGTGCGAGCGGAGTTGCCAGTGAGAAAAAAAAAGCTTCGCTGATCTTGAGCCTTGACCTTCTAGCGTTCTTTTACTTTCAGACATCGAAGTAATAAATAGGTAACGGATTTCATTCCCATTTTCAGCGGAACCGGTCTATCGAGAGCGCGTCTACAATGTGCCGCGCCCCACAACCTGCTTCCAAACATGCCAGTCAACGGCATCAAACCAGTGATACCAGTGCAGGCACTTTCCTAGGCAGCTGCCTGCCTTTTGCCTACCTACTGGACAGTTCCTGATTAGTCAGCCATGGCAATTACCTTTTTTTCTCGGTCCATTTCATAGTTTGCACTAAAGTAGATATAGTGCTATAGCACAGGTGACCTTCAGCTGACTCACGCCCTCTATTTCGAGCTGTTGACTTTGTGTGGGTAGAAAAATCTTGGTTACCTTGATTGCCTCGAAATCCACTTTCTAGGTCGAATGTGAAGGTTTCTGTGGAGCACGGCATTTGGGGAATCATTGACAGTAGATCCATTAGCGAAACTTCATGGTTTAAATTATAGTGCTCATTTTTACTTTTTCCAAATGACTTTTTCATCTGCTGAAGCTTCTTCGATCTGGATTGTTTTTTTTCTAGGATCTGCAGGGTACATCTGACTAGAAATACCTCTCCTCGAGTGTTACTTGCGTTATGTTTGATCTTCTGAACAGACCATCACACGGCTTCCCTTCAACCCTTCTATAACGTAAGCGATACTATTGCTGGAATTCTTGGAATCTGATGAACATTGTATCATCGCATGTCCATCTTACATTAAAGTAGTCTTTTTCCGAAATACTCATCCGATTTTCGGTATGCATTGCAGTTGAATATTCGAGAATCTATCTGGGAAGGCATGATATCAGGAAATTTTTGTAGAGTTCGATACGAAGCAGTCTTTCCAGTTACTTTTATGAGGGGCGGGATTTTCCGGAAAGCGACTTCCAAAACGCATTCGTGTTCAAAAGTTGACAAATACTCAAAATTACACTGAGATGGTCGACGCCTTCGATGCACGTCCCATGCCTTTTTTTTGCCATCCCCGATTCGACTACGGTACGCCAGCCACCGAGACCCAACCAAACCGAATAACCTCCGCTCGATTTCATTAATTTAGTGCCATGTTTGTCTGACAGGATGGAAACGCCAACGAGCTTAGTACTTTGATATTCGACTTGAGCTCCGTTCTTTCGACCTTTGTTCGCTTGTGTGAACGTGTCAGTTCTTTTCGACTGAGTCACGAGGAACTAGCCAGTCGCGGAAGTGATTCTGCAGATAATCCCAAAAATGCAGGATTCTAAGAGCCACTGCCCAAAGGCCAATTGCGTCATGCTCAGTCTCCTCATTACGCTTGGCGATTGTTCGCTAGTTGCCTCGGGGGGCGCGCGATTCACGCGCCAATATAATGAGGTCATCGGACAAATCACGCTAAAACATCATTCCTACCATCATAACGGAGGTTATAAGAACTTATAAGTAGAATAAGTAAAGAAA
>UZAF01016268.1:30196-41407 GCA_900617895.1 Haemonchus placei | reverse complement strand
AGAGCACTGCCACTACGCCACGGGGACCGTTGTAGCCTCTGAAGGCAGCTGGGCTTATCAACTGGCACTATGTCTCCATACTTAAGCATGCAAATTTTGAACACTCACAACTTTGTTGGTAGACTCATTTTGCAGTTTTGATTTCCATACTTCTTAATAACTTTCAAAGCCCTATCGATATACCTAGGTCTCCATTCAAAGTTCCATGGGAAGTTAAAACCCTTTCCTGGTTAGTGGCACTCCGACGGATCATCAGAGCAGTAATGCAAGGAATAAGAAGAAATGCACCGAAAACTCAAATTCTTGGTTTGATGTACATAGTAAAGATCAAGGATCTGATACTCATGGATGACATGCTCAGCGATAGATTTTAGAAGTGACGTCTCTAAAGTTGAACAAGGAATGCTGTGTGACTCTGCTTCACACGCCATTTTTTTACCAAGCGTTCCGAGAAACGACTTCCACTTTCCGGACATACACATGGACAACTGCTCAAGGCGTCGGCTGCCTTAAGACGATTTCCAGAAGTCCACAAACTTCAAAAGCTCAGACTCTAGATTGGGAGTAAGCCAACAATGTAATGTACAGTAGCGCTCGAAAGTAATCGGCGAAACGCTTCTTCATTTGTAATTTACAGTCATAAGTTCTTTCCTACTCCATCTAATCATGCGGAATTTCAATATGTGTAGTATGAGTGTATTGTGAATATTCACCGCTATCAATCTGCAATCGATCGTCTTCCAGATATCCCAAAGGGCTTGACCTCAAAATCAACTGGAAATACAGGCCTTGGTCCCTCTTAGATATCTTTCCTTTTCGCCTTCAGTGTGCGAGCGCTAATGCCGAACACAGGGGAGAAGAATGACGCGCATAAGGTACGAAAAACTACAGACGTCACCAACTTTACTGAAGGGAATTTGCTACCGCGAAAAAAAAAACACCCTGCTTCCGCTTATGTGAATGTTGCTGCGTTGCCGTCAAACGGGGCTGTAAAATATGCTTCAGTTCAACATATCGAAATTTTGCGCCATTTGCTTCAGTAAGAGAAAAGTTATGAACGGAAAGCGTGAAAGAGTCTGGCCGAATACTTTTGAGCGCTACTGTATATATCTTGTTGAAACACATGGACGCTTAGAGTGCTTACTTCGATTGGTAGAAAGGGTTTCTCTACGAGATTCAACTTTATATATGCGTGTTCTTGTGACATGAACCGGACCACGATCTTCTTCTACGACGACATCAAAAAATCAAAAAAATTTGTTGACCAGTATCGGAAGAGACAAACACTGTGTGTTTGATAGGGGCTTACAATAAGTTATTAAAAGATTTTGCCATTCTGCTTCAATCGGAAGATTTTGCTTTTTTCGTAAATACAACTTTTCTCAACGCCGCAGTCTCTCGAAATTTGATTGATTACCGCATCGAGATACTCGACGTTGACTTTCTGTCATTCATGATGGATAGCGTCCTTCAGTCACGCTCAGTAGGGAAGATGAGTACCACAAGTATTCTTCTCTAAATGACCCATAGTATATAGAATGAAAACCTAAAGAAGAGATCAGCCAAGCGGGTCCTCAAACGCGCCAGTAAGGACCTCGTTCGTCCCGTTGAATCCCGTTCTTATGTTGGAATCGCCGACGACGACTTTGAAGAAAGGTTGGTCCTCTCCAAGAACGCTTCTAGCTCTTCCTTTTTATGGCTCGTTGCTCTTGTGCAGACGTTGTTAGGGCTGGGGCGAAGCCACATCATCTTGGCCAGGAACTTTCGCTTCGGGTGTTAAGATCTCGAACTAACTAACTTTTATGCGTCGATTCGTTCAATTCACCTTCATGCGGCATTGAGGTACCCTTGTCAAGTTCGTCTTGACAAGGACACGTACAATACCGGCGTCTCTGCTGTCGCACGTTCCGGGGAACAATTTTTCTCTAGCCTCAAAAAAGGCATGCAGCGGACCATGTCTTCTCCTCTCACTCAGTCCGATGACGTGGTACTTGGTCTTCTAGTTTCATTTTCAGATCTTCGATGCACGCTCTGAATGCAAGCGTACGTGCATTCAAAGTACAGATCACAATCCTAGTCCCCCTTTGAGCCACTGTTTCCTCCCTGTGATTCAAGTGGTTTCTCCCAAGTGTTCTTCCCTCCCTCATTTGCGGCACCACCGTGCTGGAGACTACCTCAGGTTCAGGAAAATGAGGTTCATTAACACTATTGTCCTTTAAATATAGCACTCATGAGTAGCTTGCTAGGCTCTGACGTGAAAACGAAGTAGGCTCCAGGTATTTAGTCAGGCTATCCCAGAGTGAAAGAGGGGGCTCACCTCAAATTGCATCCCGGAATACTTCCTAATCACTCGAATGCAAGTTTTGGCTGAGTCGAAGCTCAGTTTACAAACCCCACCCGCAAACTTCCCACTCACGTGTGCATCGATACGTCAGCGAAGATGAAGGAGGTATGAAAAGACCTAGTACAGCAGAAACGGTAGTCCATTCTTTGAATCGTCCGCGTCTCTGGGTGAGTGCCGTCTACTCTTGGTCAGCAATTTACTCCTATTGCCCGCTAACTGGGTTCGCGCAGCGTAGCCTCGTCACAGGCCGGCCAGAGATCCTCCACTGAAACTTCCGCGGTCTTGCTGCTACGTCTAACAAATTCCTTCCAAATTGAGAGTTTGCAGAGGATTATAGCTCATTCCAAAATGGTCCCAATGTAGTACTCCTTGTTAATTCCGGCACCTGCTATGACGAACGCCAGTGAAGTCTCACTAATGCCCCACATATCCAACTAAACTTCAATCTTAGCAATTCAATTAATAGCTCTTCCTTCGCTTTCATTTCTTTTGATGTCTTTGGACACACGCGATGACATTGCTTTTTGAGAGCGATCTCAATAAAGACTAGTTTTTCATAAGAAACACTGTGATTTCACCACAGCATGTTCGAGTGGAGAGACACATTTTTCGGACACGCTAGCTCGTTCTTCCAAGAGGGTTGCAGCCGCTTTTCGAAAGGTGGTTTAAACGCTGTACTACGACAATTTCAGCTCTAGAGCTCTCTATCGCATATTGCGCTTCGGATTCGGTCGGCACGATTTGGATGGTGATCGCGGGTTGATTCGTCATTACAAAGGTGTTCTTCCTGATCTTGGGAGGCGGTAGACCTTGCCTGTTTGTAATGAAGATCTGATGGATAACCAGGAGAATCAGTCAACATAACACTCCAAATACAATGTCTTTGCGGAACGATGAGCAGAGCGCGAAATTCAAAGGCATAGTTCACGATAAAAATGGTTACTGAATTCTTCCCCTAGGAATACTCAGCAGCCCCCAAGGGCAATAGAAAGGACCCTCCCACGCCAAAAAACTCGACGGTTAGTGCAAGGTGGAAGCCTTGTTCCTGCCTCGTGCGGCCTTCCCGCCCCTCATGCCACGTCAGACGAGTGTCTAGGCGATGCAGATCGCAATTATTCGTTCGCACCCACACACAACCAGCTGATCGCTGAGTAATGAGGCGATGTTCTTCTCCTATTCTTTTCTTCTCCATTATTCTTTGAGCTGTTGCGATACTTTTTCTGATTTTCTCACTTAAAAGGCTAAAAAAGGCAGGCTATTTTTGCTGTTACTAGGGGTTTTTGTTTACTTGTGCTCATAAGTGAATGAATTTTTGCTTACCGTAGTCAACTATTAGCACCGGGACCCACACGTACGCAATGATGCACTGCGTAGCTCGTCCAAACGCCCCACTCTTCTTCATTCTTCTGGTCTCATTCTCGTGCATCTTTCTTCTTAACGATTCCTCAAAACCTTTTTCACTTCGGGAACACTGATTCACGCAGTTCCTTCGCTTTCTTAACTATTTTCCATCTTATCTTCCATTTTTCGTCATAAAGTGGATCACCCAAAATTACCGTAGATTGCGCCTTTAGTTTAGGTTTTACAGGCAAATGTACTTACTATAAGGGTTCACACATAACATCACCTACAAATCGAATCAAAGTCACCATTGTAGGGTAGTCGGAAATGTATACATCCTAGAAATTTACTTCCGTACATTGTAAATTGGCCTCCCACGGCAACTCATTGGATAGGCCACATACGCATTTAATACGCCACTACTATTCTGAATGGAAGTCGAATGCGTGAGCGCATACTTCAGACGGGATCAGATAGTATTGATTAGCAATCAAAGTCTTCATCCTTTGTTCTTTCTATTCATATGCCAATGGGCTACTGAATTTGTTTTTTACTATCATTCTTGTTGATCAGTACTTCTTCTTCGTACCTGACTGGCTTGGACTAAAATACTCGCTCTTTTTTGACTTCTGAGCTATAGAAAAATCATTCAAATTCATTGCTATGTAATGGAGAATGCTGATTGACCTAAGTACTGTTTATTTAATTTTTCAGAATGGCAGGCTGAATCGAAGCCCCGAAGACAATGATGTAATGTCCAATGAAGGCTCGATTCTAGCAGGAAGTATGTCGCCGGATTTCTTGAAAGAACTATCCGAATATCTCTACGGACTAATCATTGGCAAGTACGAAGTCCGACAGCAACAGCATAATCAAGGAAATAGCCCATCGAACAACGAAGTAGTGCTCGACTACGAGGATGAGACGAGAGCCATAGATGCCCGTATTGGCGATCTAAATCTGTTGACAGCCAACGAGTTACATTTTCCGTTACGGTCTCAACCAAATGCAGCTCAGAGAACACAATCCAGGTCACCGCAGGCAGCACAACGTGAACAACAAACACCCTTTTCACGGACACTTCCTAAGATTGCCCAACAAAGACCGGTGTCAGTGAGCCATCCGAGAACACGAATACTTTTCATGGCTCAGCCAGTACCTACTCAATCAGAAGCAGTGCAGATACCGTCGCAGACGTTACTACATGAAGGGAGGATAAGAACGGCTACTGAGCTAGCACAAGAGAGGCGGTCACCTGCGTCACTTTCTCCAGAGCAAAGGAGACTGTCACAGACTGCAGAAGGGACGCGGACGTTTCCGCCGATAAATTCTGGGGCTGCGTTCTCGTCATTTCCAAGCCATTGGGTTATGCGACCAAGGCCGGAACAGGCTACGCAGCTTGTGGTACAGAGAAGAACAACATGGACGCCGCTCGGAGCGCACACACCTCTCTTTACGGCCACGACTACATCACCGAATGCCTCGATGGTGCCGCACAACGAAATGCCTGCATTACTCAGCGCCACTACAACCAGCCGAAGACGAAGTGTTCGGCGAGGGATCAGTCGGCGGAGATCGAGCCTAATGCGAAGAACTTACCCAAAAACTCGAGGCGAAAATAGGGTACGACGGTGATAACGATTTCCTGATCGAAAATGATGACAATTTCCACGGGAATCTTCATGTACATAGTTGTTAATAAATGTCTTGTCTTTCTTTTATTACTTTTCCAGAGTCCTTCATGTGGTATAAAGTTGAAGGAAACTGGAAACATGCGATTGAATAAAATTGGCGTTAAAACGAATAAACGCTCTGTTCGAGATTCGAAGCATAAAGCTTGTGAAGTACAAACAAATGAGTCATTTAGAGGAATGAACATCATATGAGTTGAATGACAGCTTTAAAAAATTGTTGCTGGAGCTCGGAAGTGAATGGATGAGAGTTTGGGTGCTCAAATGGAAGCAAACAGAAGTGTTTAGTGCTCACTGATATGTAATTTTTTGTTGTGCGCTAAAAATAGTAAATGCACTACTGTCTCTGTACGAATACGCGGACACGACCAGTGGATGTATCGTACGAGTTGCATTACTTAAATACAACTGTAAGATTGGGTTCAAGTTAACCTCGAGAATCTTGCTGAGTCTCTGCTTCATTTAGCTTAGTTTCGAGTATGCGCTTCTCCCATACTCTTGAGTTCTACAATTATTCCTGTTTAGAATCTGGCTTCTACTCTTATTGTTTTTTGATGCCATTGATTTCTATTATTATTTGTGAGTTTTCGATTTCGATGTCTCAGTAGGCGCAAGGTTATCATAAAGTGCAGAAACTCGTTTGATCATCAATTACAACATGAGAATTCCTACATCGTGATTTGACCCTTAGTGTCCTATACGGAAATTACAAAGTCTGCACTGCTCGGTACTCGTATTTATTTATTTATTATGCGCAAAGGTGCGCCACTAAAAAAAGCCTATTAGAGGAAGAATACACAGAAACACAGAAAGCCATCAAAACTGAAACCGTGCAATAAAAGTGCTTCACACACTAGATGTCATACTTTCAATAGTACTGGAGTGGCATGAAATAAAAGATAGTATGCTTATTTTGATGCCATTGGTGGCTCCAACATCATTAGGGGGCAGAAAAATATGCTCAACTATTCACTCAAACATCAAACCACTGCATTTAGTTGGTGAGGGATGGGTTAACAAAGAAATGAAAGAGACTCGCAGATGGGCAAAGCGTTCTGGAGAGTAGTGCTTTCTACATAAAGTCATAACTCGACTCAACGGAAGCGCGAAGGAAAAAAACTGAGTAAGCAAGGCCTTATGCGTGGTGTCCAAACGAAAACATGTCGAAGCCCCGCACACAATCTGTAGGGCGTGAATTCGAATGTTAGGTCCTTTTTGTTATAATTCACAACTCTCCTCAGAAACGTTCTATATGGGAAAGAAGAGTTTTCATGCTATAGAAGAAATGTGGTCGAACCCTGAAGTGGGCGGAAATCGCAATGGGGTGGGCTAAGATCAAAAATCATAACTCCGTTCAAAAAGGTTATTGAACGTGGGAAAAGAGCGTGTGGAGGTAAAGGAAGGAATGCGCCCAATCCACTGAAATTAGCAGGGATTGCATAAAGGAGCGATGACTAAGATCAAAAATTCCTAAATATGCTAAGAAACGCGGTTGGATGCCATAGAAGAATAGATGCGGTCAAAATTCTGTAGTAGTTGCAGTTGCAGTTGCAGTTTGCACCAGAGTGGGCGGTGCTAAGATCAAAGATTCATAACACTATGAAAATTTTCTAGAACAGGAAAGATGGTCTAGAGCACTTAAAACAAGGGCGGCAAAATTTTCGCGGTGGAGGGGCTGTACCGAGGTGAGCGGAGCTGAGATTAAAACTTCGCAGTTCATGTGAAGTCATCATCACTACCCGCCATCTATGAGATCATCGTCATCATTTAATAAAGGGAAAAAATTCCTCCTGGCTGTCTAGTTGTCCCGAAACTCGGTGTTGTCCAAAGAGGCCGGTAAAGCTTGGGATGTTTGAAACCTTAAGCAAGTTCATAATTTTGCTTCAGAGCCCAGACACCGGAAAAATATGGGTAAGTCCTAGGGATACCTCAACGAAAACAAAAAAATTATTCGCAATGGGTCAAACGTTCCAAGAGTTTTCGCATGAATTCACAACCAACCACAGCCTATAGCCAGAATTTCGAGGGGTGGAATGAAGATCGGAAAGTTCACCTCTGTTTGACGTGTTTATTGTTGCGACGAACGCGTGAGCGTGCGGAGCCAAACTGGTAACATTGCATTGAGATAGTATGATGTGAAAAGCCGTCCAACCATCCAATCTCCTTTTCAGTATCAGTTTTTTGAGAAACAGTTCACCGTAATTTTGGAGTTCCAGGCGAATAATGAAAGTGATAATCCAGAATGGAGCGAAAGTAGGGGAGAAAACGGGGTATCGGCGTGTTCAGAGAAAGATAAGGTCCCGTAAAAGAAGTAAAATAAACGACGGAACGAGGATGCATCAGAAGTCGCTGCATGTAGATGGCTGTTGCTTGCGCGCAATGTGTGAGTCCCGGTGCAAATGGAACCTACACAGCTCCAACAACGCTTGAGAACAGCGTGTATGCGTTGGGATGCGGTTCTCCCCGGAGGTGGGGGGAGTGGTAGTTAGGCATCCCTTCCTGGAGGTAACCATTACTCCTTGTATCAGGCTAGAGAACGTGGAACGCGCATGGATGAATTTAAAGCGCTCATCTACGATGGCCATCCTCCAGTTTCATCAGGGGGTAACTCAAAACGTACGCAGTCAAGAACATCGACGAGAGCACTCAGCCTCAACATCTAGCGCAAGCACGCAGACCAATTCTTATGTGTTACCGCAGCGTCCGCATGACGTATCTAGCCTATTTTTGCATGCGGTGTCGCTCTCAAATCCATCTCACAGCGGTTCGACGTCAGCGTGTCCAACCGTACAGCTGGATAAACTCAAGGTCGAATCATTTTTAGGGGACATCACGCAGTCCCATAGGTTTTGGCGTACATTCGAGCTAGCAGTACATATCGATTCCAACATAGCACCGGTTTATGAACTTTTTATTTACAAGGCCTACTTGAAGACGAGGCTAAGACAGTTCTCCAGGACTTCGATCCGGATATGTGTAACTATACGGAGCTGGTTAACGCTCTGAAGAGGAGGTACGATCGCTCTCACAAAGCGCGTGCCACCCTTCATAGACAGCTTCAACAGCTTCCGATAGCTCACAGCATCGGATCGGATCTTTAAAACACTTGGTTCCGCCTTTCAGGCATTCTCCATGGTCTACGCAGGTACGAGGACTTCCGTTCAAAGTGACCTATAACTGACTTAGTCAAAAGTAAAGTTCCAGTTTCAGAAATCCAGCAGAATCTGCAATCTCGGATTCTGAAGCCAATAGGATTTCGATCTCGATCAGATAATGAAGCAGCTTGACAACATTATCGCGTCCAAGGAGATGTTCGAAGATTCTACCACACTTAGAGATGACCGAACTGTCAGTTCCTCGAGTCATCAGCGTAGTTCGTTACGTTCTCCATCGTTCCCACGACGATCGCGTAGTCCATCTCGGTGTTGCTTTTGCGAATCTGAACGTCATCGGTCTACTCGATGTATGTTACAAGCTCCGGTAGCTATCGGTAGAGCCCTCGTACGCGCATCCAACCTCTGTTGGAAGTGCTCACGTGCTGGTCATAGGTCATCATCTTACAGCTATCCTCCTTGTCGTGCAGCAGAAGGGATAATCACGATCTCCTCTGTGACCAAAGCTCGCAGTCTCACCGTTCGCCAAGCGGGAGCAGGCGTAGTAGCAGTAGCTACCATCGTCCTCGCTCACCTCGTCATTATTCCTCCCGCAGTCCATTTCAAGATCGTCGACGAGTCGCAGTCCATCAGAGATCCCGTTCCTATTCGCGAGAGGGACATGAGTCGACTTCACACCATCATTCTCCTCACAGTTCTCGATCGCACTCACAACAACGTGTCACCTTCCGTACGCCTTCGAGAGGCTCTCCGAGTCATCGTAGGTATAGTATGTCGCCGCATCCGCAGCTTCATCAGTCCTTCCTGTCTGATGATGACGATGCTCGATGGATGCTTTTTTGTCATAAACCAACTCGTTCGTCTTTTAAACCGTCGCGATTCGCCACGCTCATGTTCATAAAAGGCCTAGCCTCCAACTGCGTTTCCGCACAATGTGAGAAAGTTATCTTGTCTCTCGAGTCCGGAGATGAAATCTCGAGGCACCACTCGAATTTGGCACCCTCATGTTTGGATTTGGTAGAGCGATGTCCCGTTTTCCAGCTGGCTTGTGCTTCTGCTGTGTAGGTCGGAGTTGGCCAAGAATTTACACTCTTTATCGCAAAAGTCTGTCCAAACACAACACGAGCTCTGGCGCTATGCTTTCACCACACGCCTGGCTTCACTCATAGTGCAAAGAACTGGTATTGCTGAATCTTTCTAGCTCCCATAAAGTACTAACTGATGAAATATCAGCTTCGACCTGTTCTTGAAAATATGACAAAATAGGTGCAGAAGAGCTCATTTATGTACGCGATCTACATTTAGAGAAACCGTTTAAAATCAAAGGCAGAAACTGTAGGACAGCTCTTCCCCTCAATAACCTCCTTCCATCCTCTTTTTCCTCATGGTTGCTTCATTTTGGAACTGGTTGAAGATGGTTAAGTCATGTGTAGTGAGAAGCTGCCTAATGGAGTGCAGTGACGAAAAAGAAGTTTCAAAGTGAGTGGAAAGCAGTTGCGCTGAAAGTGAACGGCGCGTATGTGACGACGGGGTTTCACGTGCAAATTTGGTCGGACAAAAAAACTCATTAGTAAAACTCGAGCATTCATTGGCCCCTGGGAAATTACACATTCTATTCGCTTCAGCCTCACATTACCAACGTTCGGGTCTATACTCTATATGTCAATCTTGGCAAAACTACGACCAGTTTCGCAAGCATCCACCTCTTTCCAGTTTATGATCGGTACGGCGGCACCGTCATTACAAACTTCGTGCGGTATTAGAGGGAAATCGTCTACACTATCAAATTATCTAGATCCAGACGTTTTGGTGCATCGTTTTTTCGTATCCCGTATGATCGGATAGAGTCCCTTTTTGTCACTGCAATATGCTACATGCACTTCACTGTCATTCAGAGTTTCATGGCACTTCTTTACATCTTTGCTGTCTCTCGTATCTCTGGCATTAAAGGAAGGCGTACTATCATTTTTTTTTCAAAAATATCCATCTCACCAGCTGAATTACTCGAACTTGAAATTGAAATCAGCTAGAGCCACCCTATTCTTCAATGGAGGCAGAACAAGTCAAAAAAGAAGAAAACATTTCACGATACATATACCAACACACTCCTGTTTCTCTACGGATCTCCTTCACTGAGAGTTCTCTAACACTGAAGGATTTTAGCCGGTCAGCGAGTTCTGCTGTGATGGTCAATATACAGTGCGTTTCATAATTATAAGGTCACCCTCGATTTTTTCGATTCCTCAAACTTTTTAAGAATTTTTTAAAGATATTGTCGGCTTTTGCACCGTTTCATAATTATAAGATTACCCTGAGGAAGTAAATGATTTATTAGCGGTGGTGGCATATGCACAACACTTAATAATCTATAGCTCCTCTTTGTTCAAGAGCAACATCAAAGAGTCTGCGTGGCATACTAGAGACTAGGTTTCGAAGATGTTCCTCATCGACTGCTCTCCATGTTTCGATGATCGTCCACTTCAGCTCTTCTGTGCTCTGGAACTGACGGTTATTCGCATAAATCTGTTTGACTATTATGCTCCAGATATGTTCCATCGGATTGAGACCGGGACTGCAGGCTGGCCATGGCGGACGCTTATTTATTGGCATTGCAGCCACTCATCCGTTGCACGGCTCACATGAATGGAGGCGTTGTCTCGTTGAAAGACATAGTTGAGGTGAGGCGAGTGCATAGAAAGGGTACTGGATGATGCTCCAACAC
>UZAF01016268.1:6478-23287 GCA_900617895.1 Haemonchus placei | reverse complement strand
TGTGTGTGTGTGTGTGTGTGTGTGTGTGTGTGTGTGTGTGTGTGTGTGTGTGCTGTTGGCCGGTGGAGCTCATGTTCTCTGATTGAATACCAACATGGTATGACGTTCTTGAAAGGAAATTTTGATGAGATTCAGATCAGTCGCTCTAGGCTTTCGTGAGGAAGAGGCAATCTTTTCGAGATTTCTTTAGGAACATTTGAAAAGAACAAACTAAACCTCCACTTGAAGTTCATATTCAATATTTTTAGTTCTTATTTTCTAGTTTTTAGTTTTTGAGCCATCTTGTTCACTCACTCGTTTCTTTTCTCTTTTGACGTCAACATTGTGAATCAATCCTCTCCTCAAACCAGGCAATGAAGGTTTGCTATAGTTAGATTTGATCCTAGTCACGCTTTTTATTTCAAGCATACTTTGATTCTACTTTTAAATTTTTAAATAGTCGAGTAATCAAGACCTTTATGTTCACTGCCCTTGCGCAATTTTTAATGATACTGGAGCACATTGAACAATCCCAGCAATCTGTAGCAACATTTGTGCGTGAACTACTTTAAATGGAATACTATTTTATCTTTATCTCCTTTATTTCCTGAATATACATATTTGTGGGTCGCTTAAGAGCTAAATATTCTGTACTGGCTTAATAAATAATTTTAAAAAATGATATAGATCAATTAACCCTTAAGAGCGAATGTAAATAGTTCAACTCAATTCGAATAATTATAAGCATAGGTTCAGAGGCTAAAAATAAAGTCTTTACCGTCGGATAAGCCCATCTTTTGAAAGCTTATCTCAACGTTCTACTTCCTCTCCGAATCGTAGTGCGTGGTGAATGCGCATTGACCTATATATATGTACAATGACTTGCGGTGGCCAGCCTGTGCATTTGTCAATTCTTTTGTCTTCTTAACCTTAGATCACCATCTATTTAGCTGTAATAGTGAGCCCCCTAAAACTACGGGGATACCCAAAATTATGGGTGCCAATTCATAGCAAAGTATGTAGAGATTATCAGCTGAGAATGACAACGAAATCTATACACACATTTGCTAACATCATGTGCTACATCATGCTACAAGCACATTTCAAAATATCCCCATGAGCGTGGATGGGGGCCTGAAGAATGCTCAAGAGCTCCTGGCATCTTGCACGAAGGTATCCTCCTCCACTTTTCCCAGCCGTTCACGAATCTTGCTTTTTAAGGCTCCAAATTGAGACTGCAAACCCGACACGCCCCCTTCTAACTAGGGACCATACGGAGGAGCCAGTGAGCAAAGGTCTGGGAAGCAGGGTGGCCATTCCTCTTTGCTAACGAGGTCGGGCAGCTAGCGTCGACACATACTGGACGGACTCGGCTATGTGAGCAGGAGTATCGTACTGCTAGGAGGACTACGAGCTGTTTCAAGAAGCGGAGTCAGGTTACTGCTTTAGTACGTCTTTCTGACACTTTTCACGTCGGACCCGACTAAACCAATGGCGCCTCACTCTTGCGTGTGGCTTCCTCAAAAACATTATTCTGGTGTCCATATGGCAACATTTTTTTGTGAAAGATGTGAGATGTTCGATGTTCATGACCAGGATGTGATTGCTTCATTTCTTGAGGTATGGTTTTTTCCTCAGAAGTTTCTAGCCTGAGAAAAAGGTGAAGGGTTGCGTGTCTCCATTTGAAAGAATTGATACCTTTCTGCATCTTTGAGACGACGCCCCCAGTTGCACTCGAAGACGAAAAGGCATCTGTGCATAAGATTGAAATCGACAGAATCACTATCGGCTCGCAAACTGGCCATTTTTATAGTACGAACTTTGAGAACACTGACACTTCTACCCATTCCAGGCTAATTTTGATTGAACATTCTTTCATGTATCGTTTAGTAGCCTTCTATAGGGTATTATCGAAAACACGAGGAATTACATAATGCCCTTCCGCCTGTCGCGTGCTAATTATTGCGAGTGGTAATGGGTGAGCCTCGGCCATCTAAAAGATAACAAGAGTTTTACTTCAGAAACAGTGCATATTGCAAGAAAGCCTTCCTATACAGTTAATCAATAGCTGGTGACGCAATTTTGATTAATTACTTTTATTTCAAAAGTCTCTGAATTTGGGCGTCCATAATTTTCGGACACCTTGATCATCACATCAGCCCTTGTGGTGTAGTGACAGATGTAGCGGGCGAGTCCGAATGCAGATGAATGAACCCACTATATGTATAAGTTCCAGCAGAAATGATTCCAAATGATTGGTGTTGCGCTCGTTTCAACATACTGATGATGGCTTCACAGCGTTTCGTTTTAAGAAGCTTTAGCAGTAGGAACGCTGCCTGAAACGAGAAATAAAACTGAAAATTATTTTGAAACCAAGGGGCATTATGTAACGGCAAGTGGCACATCATCATACATGCATGGTCGGAAGTCGAATTCCGGATACCAGACTCCCATGGGAAGCCAAAAACATTGACATGTATTAGGTAATTCAGAAAGTTCTGCCGTTTTCCAACGCTTGACTTTCAATGCACATATTTCGGCTCAAACGAAAACTTCATTCATCGAAATAAGAACCATTGTCATCTACAAACTTTTGCCACCGAGTAACAAGTTCGCCTATCCCGGTTGCATAGATCTCCGAAGACCTAGAAGCGATGAATTCGAGGAAGGTCGATTCGACATCGTGTCGATAGTTGAAGCGTTTCTCTCGGAGAAAATTGTCGAAATGCTTGAAAAAAAGGTAGTCGGTTTGAGCGAGGTCAGGTGAGTATGCAGGGTGTGGCAGAGTTTCGTTCAGTTTCTCCAGAGTGGTCTGTGTGACATACGGGCGCGCGTTGACGTGGAGAAGGATCGGCCCCTTCCTGTTCAACAACCCAGGGTTCATGAGTTGCAGCTTCCTGTGCATTTCGTCCACATCCTGGCAGTACCCTTCAGCTGTGATGGTTTCGCCTGGATCCAAAAAGCTGCAATGGATCAAACCAGCCGCTGACCACCAAACTACCACCATCACCTTCTTTGACTGCTGTTTCAACTTCGGAAAATGTTGCGAAGCTTGACCCTTATCCAACCACTGCTCAAAACGTCGCCGATTGTCGTATAGAATCCACTTCTCGTCACAAGTTACAATACGATCCAAGAAAGGGTCGTTTTCTTGCGGAGAAGGAGAGCAGACGAGATCTCAAAACGACGGTTCTTTTGCTTGTCACTCAATCAATTAATGCGACACCCACTTATCGAGCTTCTTTGACTTTCCAATCTCTCGCATATGAAAGCCATTCCAAACGACACGTTCAGTTCAGAAGATATATCTATCAGGATAATGCGAGGATTCGCTTCGACCATTGCTTTCACTTCATCGTATCAACATCCGATGGCCTACCACCACGACTATCATCTTCGAGACTCTCATCGCCGTTACGGAATTTCTTGAACCATCTCTGTGCAGCATGTTCATTTGTTGTTCCAAGACCAAACGCTATGTTTATATGTCGAGCCGCGTCCGCCGCATTCCTGCCTAGTTTGGATTGAAAAAGGCAGATGGTGCAAATCTGTCGTTTGTCCATGTTGTTTCCAGGCTTCTGCAAAGCTAGGAATTCACTATGAGGCAAAGCTGATACAATATGCAGAAAAAGCGAGAAGTGCGCTTTGAAGTATAACTACAGCAGAACAACAAAAAACAACTTAGAAAAGAGCGTCTAAAAGTAGACCATCCAAAAACGACAGAACTTTCTGAAACACCTAATACATCAGCTGGCTACCACTGGTTTTGTATAGGCCCTATACACATTTGAAACACCACCACGATATGTATCTGAGTCGGATGCGGGAGCGGATCCCGCAGACAGGGTCGATGAATGTCTAGGACTCTATCCTATATATTACTACATACCTTGCATGAATAGCGTAAAATAAACGCACAAGGATATGAAGGCTCATTTTTGCAGATTTTGAGCCCATACTTTTGTTTCAGATTTTTTGCATCAGCACCTAGTGTCCTTGCTCCACAAAGCTCGTTACATCTGCTCGCAATCCCCAACCATGAGAAAACTTGAAAATCTGTGACAAATCCCTTTGAAGTTCCGTTTGACATTGTAACTCGCAGCCGTTTCTGGGTTTCTGCAAGTAGCTAGAGGTATAGGGTAGTAAACATTTAGTTCGAGTGCATTTGAAATTGTTGTGTTCCACTATTGTCTTGATAGCCTTGCAGCAGAACAGATACTGGATACGACGTTTTATTGGAAAGCACTACCGATACAGCTGGAGGCGAAGTAGACTGGGCATGAATGAACTACCACCATACCAAACTCTCATTTATATAGCTTCAACAACATAAGGATAAGACCACTCTAGTGGTTATCATCATAACCACAACTACACACAACAGAAATCTTTTTGGGAAGGCTGTTAGCGAACCATCCGCAAATATTTGAATATTTGGATAGAACTGGCAGTGGTAGAGGCAAGGTCAATTCAGCGATGAAGTAAATTTAGAACGTATCACAATATTTTCATATTTTTGAAAGGAGTGGGACGCTGTAAAGGGTAATGACTTAAGTGTAATTGTGGTAAAAGCTCTTATGTTCTCAGTAAAAGATAAAGAATAAAGTCTTTTTAGCTAACCAATCCCGCTTCCAAGATGCTCCTATTTATACAGTACTCGCCGTGAAAACTCGAAAATTCATGCCAATACTGCAAACTCACGCCTTTATCTACTTTTCTTCACAAATCGGTCCAGCGTAGTACTCCAAAAGCCAAAGAAAACGTTGAACTCAGCTCATCGATTGTAGAGTGTTGAAACCGCTTCGTTTCGGATTGCGCCATGCACTTGAGTTCCATCTGGAAAGAAACTGCATGTACATGGGGTGTGCGCTTTAGTGCTTGTGGTGGCTAATTGGTCCTTGAAAATGAAGTGTTTGGAATTCGCGATGGGGTGCGCCACATACTCGACTTCACACAGTGCAATCTGGAAACGACCGATAGATTTTAGTCAGTCTCCATTATTCATTTCTGATGTGGAGGCCATAGATGACTGTATCCTAAGTCTCTGCTCTCAACACTCCTCTTTACAGGTTCCATTGAGAATATGGCACCCGATAACTGAGTCGATTTTTTTTGACATATTCCAAACTTAGGGATTTTGCTCCGAGATCCCGGGAAGTGGCGTTGAAGCACTTTCTTGTCGTACACGACTCCGTTTTCTGCAGGAATATTGACTATAAATTCAGAATACAGACACGACTACGACATTAGAGTGCCTGAACGCCACCTCCTCAGATCACGGAAAAAAATCCTTAAATGTTTGGAATAGGAGTATGCCAAAAAGGTGGTCTACTCATTTATTTTGTCATGAAATGGCGTCATATTCTCAACGGGTCCTGAAAAGAGGAGTGTTGAGTGCAGAGACGCCTCCACATCAGAAATGAACGATAGAGACTAAATAAAATCAATCGATCATTTTCACATTGTACTGAGTGAAGTCGAGTACGTTTCCATCCAGACGCGAATTTCAAACGCTTCATCGTCAGGCTTATAGAATTCGACGAGCTGAGTTCTTTAGCTCTTAGAGTACCCCGTTCTGAATCGATTTATGAAGAGAAGGCGAAAAAAGCGCAAGTCTGCGGTGCTAGCACGAATTCTCGAGTTCTTACGGCGAGTACTGTACTCCCAATGTTGCTTCACAGCTAACCAGTTATCTACGATAAGACTTGTAAAAACAAGATGCTCTGATGAGTAACTGTAATCTAAAAAGCTTGAAATTGCAATGATATATTGGGCCGAATGGGGAGCATATTAGACTGGAGAAGGGCTGACCACCAAAAGTAGTAAATTCCACAGAGGATCTTCAATTGACCTACTTAGTTGTGGTGGTCAGATCAGTAGAAGTGGAACGTAAATTTGATCAAGTATTCGCATGGTCAATGGAAACTTATTATAGTACCTCTCGGTGATAATGTGTCTTGGCGTTTACGACTTCGTCATATCTGAAGTATTAAGAGCATAAGTAAGGCTTCAGCCGCAAGGCGTATTACTTTAAGAATGCAGAAAAACGGCTGCCCCTGAGAGCAATCGTGAGGAGCCGAAGCACCCGCCCTTAGACGGATAACCAATTTCTTGACAGCTGACCGGGAGTGAAACGCAACGTCTGTGAAAGATTGTAATTCCTATGACTGTTTTACTTGAATGAAGCGGAATAGTATGTAAGACAGAGTTCTAAGTTCATGTCTATAAGTTTTGAATTCACTCTCTCTGGAGCTGAACACAGTGCACACCCTTATTCTTACTATTTTTTGAAATGCACTTGGTAAGGTCTGAATGGTATTCCTCTGTAAAAAACCCCAATTCGAAGAAAAACTGTGAATCTAAAGCAAAACTGGGTAAGACAACCATGTCGATGGAAGAGTTTCCTCACAATGTCAGCTGAATCCTACTACTACAGGGTGCGCCATAAATATGGTAACAAAATAATTGGGCTACAAAAACCGCAGTTCATGTTGATACATGGTGAAATCACGTGGGTTATCTGCTATGCATCACATCTACAAAATGAACACACGGCCATCTTATACAACTGTTTCCTGTACTAATTATAGTTCAGAGATGCTGCGGCTATTCGTTGACGGTGGCACGCAGAGTTTCCTGAAAAACTCCGGCCTGGGGTTTTTCAATGGTTCCTTATGAGCGGCAGCAGCGGTCCATTTTGTAGCGCAGGATTCCCTCTCCAGTATAGACTATATACAGCGGCCCATCACATTGTGGTCAGGGAATTTTGTAGGAGGACTGGAAGCTGGGATAAGGTTACGAACATTGCCTCATCACCAGTCTTAGTCTTTTCCCATTCGTGAGCAGGTGAGCCTTAGTTTTCAAATCGTATCCCTAAGAAAAATCTTTGACTCTCAACTGCATCTTTTCAAAAAGACCCTTTTAGAAGAGTTTTGAATTAAATTTTGGACTTTTTTCGACCAAAATTTGCGATATCGCTCTGGTGGTAGAGTTTCTAGCAAAAACTTTCATCAAAGAGGGAGAATGGCTATAAGAGATCTGACTCTTCTCAGTGGCTTCAGCTCCCGAAATGTGAAACATATGTATACTTTGGGTTCTCAACATTTCTTCCACGCTGAACACCCTTTAGTCAAGAAAAAGTTTGTCGAAGCGCGTGCCGTGCGCAGGGAGCGCATGGCATTTGTTTTTTCTCTCCAACTTCTTCTCGTCAAGAATCTCATAGGGCTTTCGAATCTTGTCTGGATACAATTGTATTTACTAGGGGTGGACTCTTCTGATCGAAATAGAACATAAAAACAGATCAGCAGTCATTTTTCTCGTATTTCGGTGGGTTTTGCAGCGTACTCCTTCCCAAGTAATTTTATTTGAAAAAGGGATTGTATATGAGGCAAGACGATCGTTTTGGGGTTTGCCCCGACCTGTCTACGCATCGCGATTCAAGATACTGACAGTGGGGAAAGTGTTGAAATGAGTAGCGATTCCGGGAAGGGATTCACCAAATACGCGCAAAGACGGAACGGCCAGTGGATGCCTGCGAGGCTCCACCGTTTTTCGGAATCTGACGAGTTGAGAGCACCAAAGTAGGCATGTAGTCTGAGGTATATCATAAACATAAGGGAAGATGCAGATTTGGAGAAACTCTCCAAACAAAGAAATTATGGACGACCGAAAAGTTGTTACCATATTTATGGCGCACCCTGTAGAACTGACATTGCCAGAGTGAGACGACAACGTATTTACTTGATTTACTTAAGCCGCACACGATCACAATAGGTTCAAGATACCTATTCCAACTCAAGTAGTGAAAGTGATGCTGTTGGATACTGCATTAATGACTATTAGAGTGCACGAATTCTGGGAAAAATGAAGTTTCCAAATGGTAGTGAATGTAGGGGTGAAAATAGGGGTTGTACGGCGAAATTATAATGCCGAACTTGTATGGAAGCGGATTACGCCGAAGATTTCCAGTCGTCTGATTTTTTGACATGTGTGCTCCATTTTGAATGGTGCAGCTTCTACAAAGCTGTCGAAATACGTCTTCCCTTGGGGGTAGGCATATTTCAACAACACTGTAGAAGCTGCACCATTCAAAATGGAGTATACATGTCAAAGTTTGTTGTTGGACACTTATTGTTCCCTATCCAGACCGTTTTTCAAGCTGGCAACGCACCAGGTGGCATACTTGGGTGCAATAGGTCCGTCCTTGTCGGGAATCTCGCAATCGATTTTTACCATGAACTGTGATTTTATCATTATACTAAAAAATCGACTTAACCAAAAAATAATTAAAGTGAAATTATAATAACCATAAAAGCGGAGGAAAAGTATCCCTAATATTTTGATCACGCCAATGTCACTCATTTTAACGATGCTTCATCCCCACTTTTGCTCAATTCACTGCTGTAGCACTCTTGGAAGGAGATGATCAATGCTTCCAAACACAGTAATTAATCATGGCCTCTACAGATACTGGACCAAATTGGAAGCAGAATGACAATGAAAATCTTCACTGTGACACATATTCAAGGTAACTACGAAATGTAATGGGCTTATAGCTAGTTCAGCCGGCTTTTGACCAAATAGGTCAATTCCGTCATGGAATCTGATTTTTAGCGATTTCCCACTGATAGAACATGTTGTCAGACAGAACGAGTTTCATTCTGGAAACAATCACAACACGAAAAATGCTCGTTTGAGCTGTTCCGTGGAGAAAGCCGCAGTGGGGTTACGACTTCTCCGAAGCCGGCGGCGTTATAAGATCTGGTCGTTCGTCCTTACCGGAACAGCCTGACCCAATGAATTAATATCCCACGAAGACATGACGTTTCTCCAGACTCGATCAGACGGAAGGATAGTTCACCACAGCCTTTCAAAACTACAACTCTCTGATCGTGGTCCCGGAGTGGTTAGTCACTATTTTCGTTGCATGGCGTATTACTAACTTGTCTATTTTCCTTTTCTTCCTGTTCCAGTAACTTGAAGGCCTTAAATTTGAATTGTCTAATCTTATTATCAATAGCTATCACACTTGTGGGGAGTAATCTCGCATCTGACGATTTCGTAGCGCGAGCCTTTGTTTTCCTTATCCAGGGACTTCACTTTCTATATCTCAATCAGAATACCTGATTGGTTTGCGTTGGACGCTGCAGAACAAATCTTGGTTATTTTTACAGCAATTTATTCCCTTGTTCTCATTTCGGAAAATGAAAACTCCTCGCGGTATACTGTTTCTTTCTCTCCTGCCAATTTCGCTACTTGTTCACTACTGCGCTCGCTGTTCTCAGTGTACGCCTTGCGCTTACTTTCCTTGTACATCCGATGCTCTCTGATAGGAATACCATTTTGAATAATATCATTGATAAAGCAGAGGCATTGCAATTTTGAAGCTTTATTCGTTGTACTTTATGAGAGCGGTATGTATGTATGGCACAATAATTTTCAGCTAGTGGTATCCGGATCAGGACAGCTTTGTGTAGCAATATAATCACAAACACTTGCCATTATTTGACACTTTGCGGATCAGAGTTTTATGAACTTCTTTGTTATTAAAAGCGGTAGAACTTATTAAGGAGGATATAAGGAAATATCCCTCTTATTTATAAAGCAGAAACTTGGTGTGTCGGTATGTCTGTGTGTCGGTTTGTCGGTCTGTGCGTCCGCAAAACTTTATGATTACGATAAAGGAATTGATACGGAAAGCCTAGCTCCGTCCAACATTTCCTTCTTATATGTGAAGAAGTAAACTGGTGGGTAGACTGATGGAGCGAGTGTTGCGGTATGTGGTGAGTGTGGGGTGAAGTGAGTACTTTGACACCGTAACTTCGGTTGACACTGGCATGGTGTCATGTTTACCTATACAGAATTTTTATCTTAGCTACTCTATTCAATGCTCTTTCTTCATTCTCCACCATTCTCATTTCAGTCTAACAATCCGCAGTGAAAGTCCTTTCCTCACAAGTCGAAGTGAAAGCGATCGGCTGACCCGCCACTTTCTTTTGAATTTATTTAGCACATGAACATACTTGACACCACGTAATGAGCTCCAGGGTAAATTAAAATTGCAAAATGAGTCTACCAAAAAAGTTGTGTGCGTTCAAAGCCTGCATGCCTAAAGCGTGGGGAGATAATGAAAGTTAGTGAGTGCACTTGCTAGCAATGGCTGCAAGGGTCACCGTGGCTTATTGGCAGTGCTCTCCCTCTCCAGGTGAGCGGTGAGGGTTTGCTCGCCTTTGTCGTTTTCGCTTTTGCAAAACGTGCATCCGAATAAAAGCTCTTCAACCGTTTTTCCTTTCCAACTTAAATCAGCGCTTTGTTTCGGCTATCATTTGCGATCACCTTCCTATCACCTAGCACTATTGAGAATTCCTCTACGTCATTTTCGTAATGCTCTTTCATTTTCAGCACCGAAACACACAAACCCACGGCCAAAGTAAATAGTCTTGGACACGCGAGAAAACCCAACATCAATGAACTAACCCAAAAAAGGGTAGAGAAAACGTGTATTTTTGGTCTACATTCTATTGTATGTTCTATTTGAGAGAGATAGAGGTTGTAGAGGGACAGCATGTACATATGAGGTTCGCATTTTGTGAACAACATAACTGCCTCACCCAATTCTTGGATTGTTTCATCGATATTCTGTTTTTCACACATACCTGTTTTAAGTATTTGGGTTCCTCCCTCCACCTCAAGAAATTTCAAATATGTGTGTTGATAGGTGACTAAAGTTTTGCGGGAGTACAGAATGCCGTTATGTCTTACGTTCATCGATTTAAAAAAGCATTTGATACCGTTGAGACAGAAGCAGCAATTGAAGCTCTAGACATCCAGAGTCTTCCTACTCAATATGTAAGGATCTTCAAGAGTTCTACAACTTCACGACCGGGATCTCGCCATTCTATGAAGAGGTCATTATCAACGTGAAGAGAGGTTCGGCAGGGCGATACATCTCGCCCAGACTTTTCAGTGCCGCTATCTAGAACATCATGCGTCATTTGGGATGGGAAGATTCGGGAGTGAAGGTCGACGGCCGCTGCTTACATCACCTCCGCTTTGCGTATGACATCGCGCATATAAAATCCAATGTCGAGCAGGTGGAACAAATGCTGGCCAAATTCGAAAACGCTCGTGGAAAGAGAGGATCACGACTCAACCTAAGATAGACCATGTTCATGCGAAACGCATTGATACCTGATGCTTCTTTCACCATGAGCGGAACGAATATCTTTGAATATTCTAGCTATGTATATCTAGGTCGGGAAGTCAACATGATAGACGGTCTAGCCTCGGAGCTGAGCAGATGGAAACCAGCGGCGTGGGGAGCATTTAAAAACATTGAGAGAGTTGTGAAGAAGGCAAAGAACATCCGGCTCCGCGCTGACCGTTTCGATACTGCAGTTCTTCCTGCTCTGCCATACGCCTCACAACCAGAGACTTGAATTTTACGGAAGCAGGATGAGCATGCAGTTAGCGTCATTCAACGCGCTGTTGGAAGGACGATGCTCGGAATTCCGCTATACAAACAAGAAAGGAATCCGGAGTTCCGAGTTCCGTCTATAAACGTAAATTAGGGATCCGATGAGTACGCCAGCAAGTTCCCAATCTATAGTCCCGCTTTTTGAATGAAAACGGGTACCTCAAAATTATCGTGAACTAAGCCTTTAAGTGATTAAGATTGAGAGAGATCAACTGATTAGAACTTGAACATCATTGGGATAGGCAGAATGATCAGCATGTTCAGGCATTAACGGGGAACGGAGAGGAGCTAGGACATTTCATTGCAAGAACGATAAGGTTGTACTCCCCTGTCGAGCGGATGGAGGTCCCTCGCAATATCGTAGTCCTCGGTCCAAATGCAAAGAGGCGGAAGTACTGAGGCCTGCTGACAACTTACAAGGGAAGGATCCCAAGTCGAAGTGGCCATTTGAAATGAGACCTACACTGCTACCCGTATTTTTTTGACGCCGATTCCAAATCTGCATTCAAAATCTAACAAACGATTCTTTGAACGAAGTTATGGAGGTGGTCTGCGAGAGCGCTCAACAGGGGGCGCCCACAAAAGACATGGTCGCTGGCATCCCAGAAGTGACGGCTTGGGGTAGAGGTAAGCGTGATGCTTCATAGGCATGGGACCAAGGATCGGGTTTTGTGGGGGACAGCGTTTTTGCACTTTGCAGGACTTTTTTCTTCAGGTTGCAGAAATCTTTTTATATTTTTGTTATATTTATTTTTAGTCTTATCTCTTAGTCTTATTGAGCCCTTTTTGAATAGCTTGCTGGTGGGTGCCCGTAGCAACTCATACGGAAGCGGTTCGAGTCGTCTCGCATATTTACTTGGATACTTGGACGCTCGTTGTCGGCCGATAGTATTCAGCGGCGAGCACACGCTTCCATCCATTTTTTACGATCTTGAGCGGTTCGGGACCAGTGTTGGCCAACATTTCCTTGAAGTTCTTTTAGTGAGTCACTCTACCTCGTTACAGGAAGGTCAAGTGTGCGTTTGACCCCACAGGGGTACCAGAATGTAACGCGTGTGGTCCACTTATCGTCCTTCGTTTGATCATGTGTCCTGCCCATCGCTTCCTTGCGTTCCACGCATATACTTCGGCGTCACGGATGCCGGACAATGAGCGCATGTCTGCGCTGCGGAGGTTGATTCTCTGCTTTGCGCGGTTGATGTCCAGCAGCGTCCGCTTTTAAGCTCTTTGTGCACAGAACAACATTAGCGTTGACGTCTTGTTCTCCACCCACGTCTCGGGTGCGTAACAGAGTGCGGGCAATATCGTGTAGTCGAAAAGACCAGCTTGTATTTTTGTCCGATACGAGGAAAGCCGGTTCTTTTGTGTTTCCGATTGCCGCCCACGCGCATCTTCCGCGCTTCATAATCTCTGCACGCAAGTTGTTGTTCATGGAGATGAGTCGGCCGAGGTACACATAGAACTCCGTGTTCGGTAAAGTGGCTCCTTTGAGTGTGATGGGTGACGCATATGCCCATTCGTTTAGCATGACAATTGTCTATTGCTAGTGTCGTCCAACCCCTCCATCATCTGCTGCAGCTCCTCTCGGTTTTGGCTGATGAGGACGATATCGTCTGCGAAGCGCAAGTTGGATAATTTCTTGCCGTCAATGATGATGCCTTTATCGTTCCAGTCAAGTTGCATCATCGCGTGGTTCAGTGCGGTGGTGAATAGTTCAGGAAATATCGTGTCACTCTGCCTGACTCCTTCCTCAACCGGCACGCGCAGCTCTCGTTGGAACATGCGGATGGTGGCAAATGTGCCTGTATTGCATAGTTCCAGCAGGTTGATGTAGCAAGTGTCGGCTCTGCATGATGCAGTGCGTTTCAGGCAGAGTTGAGTGTGTCGGTGTGTCGAAAGCCTTCGCAGCTGTCGAAAGCCTTCGCATAGTCGATAAAGCAGAGAAGGAGTGGTTGTTTGTATTCCTTGGCTCGCTCTATCAGCTGCGTGATGGTGTGGATATGATCCATGCAGCAGAAGCCTTTGCGAAAATCCGCTCGCTCGACTGCTTGGTAGTCGTCTAATTGCCTCTCGAGTCTGTTTAGCATAATCATAGTAAACGGCTTTCACGGCTGGGACAGAAGCGCAATTGTGCTGTAGTTTTTCATTGCGTCGCGCTCTCTTCTCTCGAACAGAAGAACAGTATTTGACATTTTCCACTGCTCCGGAATCCTCTCAGCGTCCAGGTACTTGTTAATGCGCTTCGTGAGCTACTTAATGATAGTGTAGGACGCCGACATCAAGAAGTCAACTGAGATGTGGTCCGGTCCAGGTGCCTTTCTCGGCTTCATCTAACTTAATGCGCGTTCCTCCCATTTTTCTATCCTCGAAGCCATCTCTTGCGTTGGCGTAGGAATACGGGAAACCTGTGTCGTTGAGCGGAGGAGGTTCGTGTAGTAGCTGACGGCAATCTCCTCGATCTTTGTTCTCGATGTCTGCCGTCTGCCCATCGCGTCCCTCATGACGGTGATGATCGGCCGAGAGTCACTGAGGTCCTTACAGCATCGTCTCGTCTCTACTGCTTCCTGCTGCGTTGTCTTTGTATCGTTGTATCGACTCTCTCACAGCGATGCGGCACGCTTTATTGATCGGAGCACGTTCCAGATGTGAAGATGCAGTTACAATAAACGGCAGCCCGTTGCTGGAGGAGTGCCGAGCATTTCCATCGATCCTGCTCCTCGAGTTTTACTTGTTGACACAGCCGATGCCGTTGCGCAGTGTAGAAGTCCTTTCACAAGCAAATCGCAATCTTGTGACAAGTGCCATGTCCCTGCCACGTGTACTGGGCAGTACGTGTACCGATAGACGTATGGGGGGGGGGAGAACGGGAGTGATCACGTCTTCGAAGTTTCTCCCAAAGGCGGACAATGCCTCTGACAAGCCTATGGTCACTCCTGGTGCGGAACGCATCTAATACACTGGCACCTAGCAGACTCCACTTTTGTTGGTGAGAACGTCGTCGATTTCTCGGTGTGAACGTGGTCGATTTCGTTGCGATTCGCTGCATTGGGGCTATCCCATGTCCAACGTCGGTCCTCGTTTTTCCCGAAGCTGTTTTCGTGGAATAGGTTGCATGCCTTCAAAAGTTCCATCAATCGCTCCCCGTTTTCGTTCGTTTCTCCAATTCCATGTGGTCCAGTGCGGGCTGCCGGCGGTCTTTCTTCGGGGATGATTGCGTTGAGGTCTCCGATAACGTACTTGTAATATGAACGTTCTTTCCAACCTCATCCGACTCCTTATAAAAGGAGTACTTTTCTTCGTCGGTTGCTGTGGACGGTGGCGCGTAGCAGTTAATAATGCAGACGGTGGTGAGCTTGTCGATGGGTAGGTGGAGAATGGCCAGTCGTGGGCTGAGTACCCTGGTTGAGTTGACCAGATGTTCGATCTTGCGATGGACTGAGAATCGGACGCCGCCGACGTTTCTTCCATCAATTTCGCTCGCTTTTCGCTAGAACAAAAAGTTGCCCATCTTGGTTTTCTTAATGGCCGTTTCTCGTTTCTTGAAGAGCAATGACGTCGGAGCGAAGCTTCTTGCTGGTCTCATTCAGGATGGTCCGGTTCGCCTTTGAAGCAATTGTAGGTGCAAATTGTTGGCAGTCTCCATGCCTCGAGGCTTTTCGTCCTGCACAGGACCCTAAATCCTAAATCCTGAATCCTGCGGCGGTTTTCGTCCACAAGTCCCTTAAGGTCGCCGTTTGCTCTAGTGCACTTAGAGCTCGTGCTTCCATCTGCGCCGCTCCAGACCCTCAGGTGCGTGTTGAAGCTGATATACCATTCCTCGGGTAGCTAGCCCATTGTGTCGGTGATTACCTTCACTGATAGACTGAAATGTTCCGTTTCGCCCCCTCGCCGCTTCGAGGCCAGTGGCAGGATTTGAGGGGGATTTTCGCATAACGATAGAAAAAACTGCTGAACATTAAAGAGTACTGTGTGGGATGAATTTTGGCATAGTGAAGGTTGAGCCCTCCTTTCATTTGCGGGTTCGAAGCACCAGTAGTCACCAGCACATTGCTTTACCTCTTTTCGAACAACCTGAAACAGCACCCTAGGTCAGACGCTACCCGTCTATAAAGAGTTGCCGTGCGCCGTATGAGGGTAAACACAAAGAGTGAACCTACATCGAGCGAAGGATACGTGAACACCTCCAGGACTAGGTCTACCTTGGGAATATCTATTATAGGAGATGGGCTCTGAACTGCGAGCGACTTTGGAGGGGCTTTAAGGTGAGACATAAGTTTTGCGCAGGTATACGCAGTAATATGATTGGTTCTGAGCGTCTTATATTCCTCGTTGTTGTAAAAATGGCGGCAGATGCTTTTTTACAGCTTCATCAATGTGCTTTGGAAGCTTGTGAGTGGTATCGAAAATGATTACAAGGTTTTCGATTGAGTCACAAATTGAGAGCCTTATCTCTTTTACAGCACAACCTGTGGCAGCAGAATTCCCAGCGTTTAGTTTCATGTCATCTGCATAAACTTGTACGTGAACATCACTATATGTTTTGATTATTTTAGGCGGCTCAATGGTGCAAATCAAGAACAATAAGGGTGATAGTACTCCACTTTGGTTAACCCCGCTGCTAATGTAGTCAGTAAAGCAACTAGTTCAAACTAGTACTGTTATGTTCTTGTCATCAAATCACGACTGCATCCAGTCCAGGGCTTTACCCCAAATTCCGTAGTGCTCCAGTTTGTTAATGACTTCAGGATAATAGACTTTATCGAAAGCCTTTTTAACAATTTTTCGAAGCCTTTTTCACTTTGGAAACATCGATTCACGCAGTTTCTTCGCTCTCACGCTCTATTTTCCATCTTATCTTCCATTTTTCGTCATATCCTGGATTACCCAAAATAGTCGTGAGCTGTGCCTTCAACATAATTTTCTCCATGTGGGAGTAGGACTGTTGGGTCTGAAATCAGTAACGCTAAAGCCCCAGGAAAAAGAATAAGTCAGACACGTCGTACCAATAGATGTACCATCCAATACATGAACTATTTTCATAGCTTTCTCGTTCCCTTGTCATGCCTTATCGCATTCGGGCGTACTAAGGATAAGGCTGACTGCGCAGATAGACTATTGAAGCGGAACTCTGGCACAGAAGATCAGAACTTCTCGCATATAAAAGTCGCTCAGAAAGTTTCACATCTATACGAATTCAATCTTGTTCGAAACGCTCGCTCCGCCCCGGGGGGCGCGCGATTCACGCGCCAATATAATGAGGTCATCGCGCACGCAGCATCGTTTCAGTACCTTCCTGTTGAGATGGACGAAATAAATTTGCAGTAGTTCACGGCTTCACCATGAATAGAGCAAAT
>UZAF01016267.1:64208-105955 GCA_900617895.1 Haemonchus placei | reverse complement strand
GCTTCAAACGCAATTCACCTTTCAGAAGCTTAAATGCTAAAACAAGATTAGCTACTCAAAAATTTTCCGCTATAAGCCTATAACAGTTCCACCTAGCAATGAGATCATATCACGACAAGAATAAACTTTATCAGGATTAAGGGATTGTACGAATGAAGACAGTAATGTCATCTTACTTCACCTCTGTTTGGATAAATCTTGTTAGAGCCATGCCTGGCAAAGCTTCGTGTGATGGGACTATGGAAGTGAGGTGTGTAGTTCTCCAGGAAGGCCAATGTCTAAGGAAATTATTCGTGAAGTAATTTAATGTTAGCTGGAAAATTTCACTAATGGAAAGTTGTTACCAAGGGGTCTCTACATTATTTACGCATATACATATGTGTATTGTAATTGGCGGAGGTGGTGCAGTGGTACGTGGCTCCTTCTATCGCACACATAGCCACGGGCTCGAATCCCGAATCGATGTCCGCCTAGGCCAGCCAAGTGCTTTCTGTAGGAGTCATTTAATTGATAGCAGAGTTGCCTCGGAGTATAGAAGCACTGTCTTGTATATCACCTGGCCACCTCATGTCATTGTAAAAGCCACGTATGCATTCAATACGCCACTACGATTCCGACAGGAAGTCGAATGCGAGGCGCACCACGGGACTGATCAGCCTCCTTCCTTCAGAACTTTCACATATTATAATTTATTATTCCTTTGACAGCGTTGATAAACAGTCAATGCGGATTCAAGAACAAACCTCTGAAGTAGCTCCAACCGAAGAAGTATGCAGACATTTGTTTGTCAGAAAAAATCGAAATTTTTAGCAAAGACTTGAAGATTTAACAAAAAAAGAGAAACAGAACGAAGAGTGACAAACAACAAACAACAAGTCATTAATTTGATGGAATTTAGAGAACCTCAACACGTCATGATTATCAAGAAGTACATAACAATATCATTTATGAAGAGCTGTTATGATTCCAGACGTGGGGGCTACAGTCATTACTTCAACCCTCTGCATTGGCAAGGATTTAGCTAGCCGTGCAAACAAATTGCATATCCAAATACGATAAGGCTTGACAAAGTATAAGGATACAAGAGAATTCGTTGCTTGTGCAGGTACAATTAGAATATTCAGAGAGTTTTCTAGAAGAAGATTGTGAGCGATGTTCAACCTCCCGAGTGTAGATCCAATAACGGCAACGACTACTGTCGTAGGCAAACATGCCTGGATGGTTAGCATCTGTAAAAAGATCCTTTTAATAATGTCCATTGATTGGATCTGAAAGAAAAATAAATGTTTTCATAGCAGAAATAAAAAAGTCTAAAAAATTTGATCGAGGATTTTGGCCCAGTTAATTTATATCACTGAATCATCTACGATGGTCCGGCCACGGAATCCCGGGTCAACCAAGCCTCTCATCCTATCGGGTTCGGTTAATTGGTACCGAATACTTTTGAGCGGATAAAATCAAGACTTTGACATCGGCTGAAAACCACAATTCATTGAATAGGCCACAGACTCCGCTAAGGTTTCCCCGAAGACCCTATTGTAATTGATCGTTGAGCGCATTCCAAAGCGGGATCGGAAACCATTCTCTGTGGGAAGTCGCCCTGGTGTTCGCCTTATGAATTCAACATCAATGGAAATGGGTAGGACTATGTTTATCTTTCAAATTGGTTCCTTCATCTATGCGTATTATCGGGGCGGAAGTGGTGTAGTGGGAAGGGCGCACTATCTCACACACACGGTCACGGGTTCAAATCCCTGATCGATATCTACCTATATCAGCACAAGTCATTGTATAGGCCACATACGCATTCAATACACCACTACGATTCTGGAGAGGAGTCGAAAGCGGCGTGCATTACCCAAACGGGATGGATCAATCTCCAAGGCTAAGCGGCTAAGCAAGAAGGCTATGCATATTACTGAATAGGACATGCAAAGTTTCATCCCGAAATATGGACCTAAAAGAAGTAATAAATATCCAGGATGGAGCAAGCATTACGGCTCGACCAGCACCGAGTAAACTGAGAACATACCTTGAGCATTTGTGCGTGGAGCTGTCTTGTGCCTTCAGACATAGCCGTTTCATAAGATTTTAGTTTCCATATGGTAAGTTTTCTCAGAATGAGGATGGCGATGTAAATAACAAAAGGTATTATAGTGATATAAATGAGAGCGTAGTGTAATTCAAATTCGTTCAGATATCCGCTGACGCATTCTGCACTCGCATCAATCCCCAATTGGATCTTGATTTCTGCTTTCAATTTCGCTTCGTCGCTATTCTTGGAACAGTACAAGATCTGCAAACAAATTGTGACCTAATCATAAGGGCTCTCGCCGTAAGGGCTAGAAAAAGGTTCAGTTGGACTGAACATTATATATGTATATCATACTCACAAAATAAGCAAGAGATGGCAAGTATAGGATAACAGAAATAAGTATTAGAATGCCTTTTCTTGGCTGACTATGGCCCAAGATGTAATAACGATAAGCGAATGAGTACAGCATGGACCAAAACCCGTGAACAAGACAGTGCAGAAGAAAAATACTCCTGAAAAACAAAAGATATGGCTCAAAAAAGTTTCTTTGGTATCACGAAAAAGGGTTGCATCACATACCCTACAAAGCAGGCCTTAGATCCCCAATATGTACACGGTCCACTGAAGATGAAGAACGAGCTGGGACCACTAATCATTATCCTGAAATGGTTTTAAGTTCATTCTCATGGTTACATATCGGCTGTACTGTATCCACTTGGTACTTGCTTTTAGGAGCCTCTTTTATTACTTCAGACGAGGTAGCGGCAGTGGCACACTATCACACACACAAGGTCAGGGGATCAAATCCTTTCGATATCCACACACGCGGCAATATACACCTACTTCGAACCACCTCTCATCCTGGGATCCTCCCATCATGCCGGAACGTAATTGTGAAGCAGGTTGTGAATTCCGCATAAACGCAAAAACTTTGGAAATTTCCCAACGACCATACACTTTTCTCCCTACCTTTGACGTTCGAAAAGGGCTGCCATACAGACAAATAGATCGCCGATGGACCAGTTGAGGATAAGCACGGAATAGGAGCTTAGATGATGTGGAGTTTTCGTCAAAATGAGGTAAATCAGGAGAGAGTTAGAGGCGACACCAAACGTACTTGTGGTGATACTTATAAGAGAAATTGCCGACGAAATCCAGCTCATATTCTGAAAAATGCGGAAAATCTATAGTGATAAGCATTCAAAAAAAAACACAAATGTACATCCTCTTATCATATAGGGACTTAGGACCAAGGTGAGTAGGATCGAGATTTAACTGAGGAATTGGGCTTCGGATCAACTTTCACTAGGTCGACAACGCGTTTTACTCCTTCGTTCTGAGATCTGTTCTGGTCCTATATATTTGGGAGGACTTCATCACTGGCTGCCTTCGTCGAGTGACTGAGCAGACCCCATAAGCGTTTGAACATACTAACACTCTAAAGGGAAGTCGACATCTGGGCGGGTGTCAAAAAGGAGGTTGGTCGACGTCAGTAATCTGTAACTACAATCTTGTGATATCTGATATTGCCTACAGTGAACCGATACCCCAAGCTAACGTTTGTGAATGATTAGTCTTTTTGGACAATAGTAAAACCAGCCGTACATCTTTCCCTTTCACCCATCTTCACTAAAAAAATGCCATTCAGGAGTGGTGAAGTTGGCTATAGAATTCCAACTTAAGCTGCAACTTGAAGAGCACGAAAACTCGTATCGAAGTGGAGGATTACAAGAGAATGAAACGCCTTTGAAGAAAAAACGGGTACACTTCATTACACATGGAACAATGTAAATTATATGTAAACAATAAGTCAGGCATACGACCAATGATTATTTTCTGGGAGTAGACATATCGAATAAAATAACTGAAGCAAATCAAAGTGATTCACTGAAAACATCCTGTCGAAAGATATCGTTGTCAACAGACTACGCTTTTTTCCTCAGGATGCTTTGTTTTCAAGCTCATCACCTCGGAAAAGTTACAGAAATTGCCTAGACACAGCAACAATAAGTGATCTTAGTAAGTGGAATACTGGGTCAAACAGTATCTTGATTGAGACGATTAAAGCCATGAAAAAAGTTCGTTTATAACAGCCCCATAGGACTTGAGAAACACACTAGCCACCAAGGATTAAACCGGACAAACCTTCAAACTCCTTCGCAACTACGAAGAGTGCGAGAGGAATCTCCAACAAGATAAACTTCAGAACATGTGACATCCATTTTAGCTCTTAATTACTTTAACGTAGCTGTGGATTCTTTCTTATGCTTCACTTCAGCAAAATGCCACTTTGGTTAGTTAACCCCCCCCCCTCCAAGCCGAAATTTCCTTTGATAGGGTCCTAATCCAAGCTGTCACAGCGCCATGACAGTTATGGCGCTGTAAGGGCACGCTGAGCATCAACTTGCTGAAGATGGCTATAAACATGTGGCGCAAAGTATGTCAGCAAATTCAGCGATCTCAATTCAGCGTTCGTCGTGGGTCAGTCTTCCTAGTTGTCGGCTGTTCGTCTTCCTCCAGTCTGTATTTCTTCTGCCTATATCTGACCGTACTTCTTCCGTCTTCAACTTCCAGTCACCCGTAAAATCTAGTCTCCGTGGTATGGCCAATAATGATAGTTCACTGTTATAGTGAGGCCACCTGGCCGAAGACTCCATTCCACAGCTACGGGGTCCTGATCTATGCTGTGGTGGATATCGTCGGGGCAAGAGGAAGATGGAGTTGTCGTTCACGCGGTAAGGCCGTAACATAAGATTCAAGACATTGAGCCGTGCTCCAGCTCTCAGGGGGAGGAGGGTTTGAATAGGTAGTACGAAAATCCTTCCCTAGTTTTCAGTATCTCTTATTTATTGTCATTAGAAGGTAAGTATAATTTTTGGTCGAGTTCTGTTATGTAGCAGTTATTGATGTTAGACGCACACTTGTTTTATTGCACCCCCTGGTAAGTGACTCCGCCCACAGGGGGCGGGGCGCGCGCCAACGAACCCCTTGAATATGGTTATCTGGCCATTCCCTTAATGATCCGCTTTAATCTGAATTTCTCCTAAATAGCGTGCTTTGTTGACCGGATTGATCCTAAGGTCAATAAGTGATTTCTCCGAATGGATTCTGAACAAGGAAGTTCATACGTTTAACCCTTTGTGTCCAATCTTCAGATAGAAATAAATGCATTGTTTTATTGAAACGAACTTTTAGATGCATGTACTTTACAAGAGAGACATCAATCATATCACGACGAAGAAAGCTACAACAACGTTATTACCTACAATGAAATAATTACATTTGGAAATATCAATGCAAGGATCTAGTAAATAATACCAACGTGTCGTAAAAGACCCATGCAGTGTTTTGGCTTTCATGAGTTCGAGATATTGAGAAACACAGTTAAACCATGACACAAAAAATAAAATAAATGACACATTCAAAAAGACTATTTATATACAATTCTATCGCATAGTGAAAAGCGCATGTAACAGTAATTGAAATTCTGATGAGGTTTGAGGAACAAACAAATTTTCTGCTAAAAGTTAGCAGGTAACATATTAAAAATATAAATATTATGTGTAACGAGAAAAACTAAAGAAGAGAACAGAAGAACATCACAAAACGATACGGTAGCCGTGAGGGGCGGTTTTTTCTGGGGCTCCACCAATCCTGTACAAGGGGCGATTTCTGTTGAGAAGTCGGTTTATAGCACGAAAATCCTAAAAAAATATGAGAACTTGAAAACGAAGAAAAATCCGTAGAGAAGTACTACATACGCGAGTGGGGCTTTGTGTTAACTTGTACCGTACACTCGTCACATCTCGATGGATATACGGCACTTGACCGTATGGCACAATGGTCACCTAAAAAGACTTCTAAGATAGCAATAAATGATCAGTGAAATTTTCTCATAGAATGGGAAAGGTAAAGAATTCTCTTGTGAACACACTGAGGTTGAAACCGAGGCATTGCCACAAACAGTGGAGGAAGAAGCAAACCCCAACTTTATAAATAAGGAAAGTGACTTTACCCTTATCCATGAATTGATTGCTTTCATCTACTACACACCGGCATCAAATTTTACCAAAGTGGATTACCTTATCCGAAAGACTTCTCTTCAAAGGTGTCCCTCGGGGAATCCTTCGAACGGGCATCGGGGTTAGACTGGCCAGTGACGAACTTTCTGTTAACATCCTCATGAATTTTTCCACCCTGAAAAATTAATAACATGTCGCCCCATACTCTCACAAAACCCATGCAGTGTTCTGGTATGCGTGCGTTGAGCATTATAGCTAAAAATGACAAAAGCGCACCGTGGCAAAAAGACCTTGTTGTAGTAGACAATCAGGTCAACATGGTGCCCAGACGATGGCTCTGCTTCGGAGGTTGGGGGAACCACAACCGATGCCGAGCTATCCTGCGTATTTGACGCCTCTGGGGGTTTGTCAACCGCTGAATGACTCTGAGGCTTAGAATTGGCTGCAGAAGAGTCCGATGGTTTTCCATCATCACGCCGACTCGTTCCGTTTGATGCACAGCTAAAATTATTGTAAAGTTCTATTTTTTGCATAATATGATACATGTCTAACAATAGAATTTGGAAACCGTCATCATAAAACTCATAAACATATCAGAGTTTTCAGGTTTGGCAACTCACATGCTCGAATCAACCCGAACCATGCGATAGATGTGGGAGCGCGATTGTGGCTGATTACGGTAGTGTGACATGATGTCTACAAACGAGGTGTCGGCCTTATTTGCTTTACACACAACATAACTGCAAATAAAAACGTTGATAAATTTTGGAAGATGACATTATTTTCCGTTATCCCACATAATATTGCGTACCGAAGCAAATTCTGACTTGCAGTGGTAAAACACGGTCAAAACACTCAAGAATGGTTATCCTATGTAATTGTTTACGCAAAGGACACAACTTAGCAACCCTACATTGCGCTTATTAAAATTCCTATGCTAGAGTAGAACAGTTGAGACTCACACAATGCACAGCAAGTTCTGATCCAGATGTCGATCAATGAAGAGTGATCGCTCTTCCTTTAGGATGTGCTCCAGAAGAGTCCACACCATTCGTCGACCACGCTCGTCTACTCTGACCCGTTCACAAAGGTCCGTAAGACGGACAGATGCAAGGTAATACAGCTGGAACAATAGAATTTATCCACTACTTGGCACTTTTATTAGAACGAAATCCAGGAGCGGCGAAAACCCCTAACAATTACATTGGTTACAATATCATCTTGCGTTGAAGAGATGCTGTAGCCGCTTATATGATTTGGATGGTACGGATGCTTTGCTCAACTTACCTTACTGAAAAATGACATTTGTGCACTGCACGGTGGTAGCTGATTTTGATGAGTATTGTTTGAATCCACTTCATAGCGCCTAAACAGACCATAAGAAAACAATGAGTAGGATCATATGACAAACACCTCAACAGAGTGGTGGGATAAACTTTGTCTATGTTCTTGAGTTCTGATCTCGAACCGATCTCTTACATTCTCTTCGTAGGTGAAACGATGACCGGATTCCTTGGATTGCCCCACGCTTCTTCACAAGAAGGGACACTGTCTGGTTTTCGACTCAACGACGTCCACAAAGGACTACCATGTGTCCAAGCCAGTTCTTCCAGAACTCGTTCTTCAAGCTTTAACGAAACCATTATTCCCACATACTACTTTGAGCGATAACTTGTAATTTGTTTTCAAACTTACTTTGTTCAAGTGCCGAACCATTTCTCGAGTAAGCTGGGCCTCATTGCGAACAACAACTTCAATAATTTTTTGGAAACTTATCGCTGGTAGACCGCAAACCTGAGCAAAAAACTATACTGATATACCTAGAAAAACATAAAACCTAAGATATAAGGGAGAGAGGGTTGGGGTCCATCCCCTCACCCCTCTCTCCCTTATATTCTTAGGTTTTATGTTTTTCTAGGTATATCAGTATAAGTTTTATGATGAACTTAACCATAGCACCCTGACTGCAGACTAATTCCATCAAAGAGGATAGTCTTTTTTCATAAAAATTCGCAAGGAAAACACCGAAACACTATAAATGCTGACTGAAGACAATAATACGCAACAGTATTTATGCAGAGAAAACCGTATCTTATCTGCTCAAGAAATAAAAAAGGAAACTCAAGAAAGGAAAATTTACTGACTTCCAAACACCACGGAAACACACGTTCGCTCTCTTGTACGAATAGGACTAGTTCCATGGCACAACAAAAGACCGCCGAAAGAAATTCTTCCTTGCGTAGCAACCCCTTTAACCAAACAATAATGAAAACTATCACGAACAATCTCAGCAGGGAACTAAAACAACAGCATTACCTGAAAATCTCGGTCCGGATTTTGCCTCCTTTCTCCCAAGACGATGTGTTCCACCAAGACGTAGAATAACATCGTCATCGCTTTCCGATGTTCATCTGGAGACTGTGATATCGATGGGTCAAATGTATCTTGCCGATCGTTGCACTCAGCAGCAACTTTTTCGACGAACCTTCAATAGGGTTGAGTTGCAGCGCTGCTCGACTGAGGAGCACAACATGATCGTTCCAAGAGACGGGTAATTCATGACAGCGGAAAATCATACCTCTCGCCGATCATATACGCACTGAGTTCGATAACGGATAATGGATTGTCCTTAGTTTGTAAGCAATACCGTTGTAAAGCTGATCCTTCAAGTTTGTAGTCACTCGGCAGTATAGCACTGAGACGCTGCGTGGGTGTTGCACTTGTATCATTTTGGGTGATTGGGCATAGGGGTCGCAATTGTTGGGAAGAAATCACGTAGCTGGAATGTAAAAGTGGGCTGAGAAGATGAGGAATCACGGAAAAGTGCGAAAAAACATGTAACCTCTTAGCATCATTTCGCACTGGGGAACGTTTCACTTCGGCGAGTTTCTCCAAACAATTCTAAACGATTGAGCTTGTAAGAAGAAGAAAGAAGGCAATCGATACAGCAACATTAGCAAAAAATCATCACGTCTATCAAGATTACACCTGTGTAGACATAGTTAGGAGAAGTTCGGCGTCAGCAAATTTGCTGTCGGTAGAACCACGTCGAAGCATCTCAACAGCTGCGCCTGAACATTTCGACAATTCAGTATTTTCCTGCACATAGAGATTTACAATTAAGACGAACATTACTTCAACGATATCCAGCAACTAATGACAACAACCGAAAGGTCAAATAAAAAAGTATCATGTCACTGACTGTCGAAAGCCGGGTCAAAGATGTTAGAGAAGTCGTCAGGCAGAAACATCCTTTCATCTAGCTCTCCTTTTCTCAACATAATTTCGTGATAGATGGCATTCAATGAAGTACTGCAAACAGATGAAGGTGATGAATCACATGACCTCAAATTATTTACAGAAAAAANAAAAAACATACACGTATTTTTTGTGATTAGCCGCAACATTAAGATCCTTGTGGTCAACACAAGGTAGCACACTCTCTCGTTTCTGGTTGAACCAGTGAGTACGGAAGTGTTTAGCATCTAGTAAAACACCATCGAACGAGCGACACAGCACCTCCAGCACCCTCACCCCATCCTTGCTCTCCATCATAGAATTCACTGAAACACAACCCACAACTATGTATCAAAGGATGAAGGATGAAGGCATCATTACCAGATTCCGGGTCGATATGTTCCTCACAACCATGAAAACAGAGATCTTTGTAAACCCACTCAACCACGCATAATAACAGATGAAACGATGTTATAAGGTCTTCCGTTGGTAAGGATTCTGCAAAAGTTGAAAAGTCTGAGCCAAACATTTCAGAGAAAAAGAGAAAAAGCTCACTTTTCATGATTATGGTCATTAACCAGACAATAGTAAATAGGTCCTTCGAATCGAATGGATGTTCAGAATCGCTTCCAACAAAATGAAAGAGAGTACGGAATATGGGCAATAGTTTCTTGAAGATCACAAATGAAACGGAAAGGGATGACTGAAATTACTTGTATTATGGCCTTCCCACTCTCGAAATTTGGATCTTGGCAAGACAGAACAAATATCGTTGAACCATGAAAAATTGTAACGGAAATCTTTACCTCTATTTTATGAGATTGATCTATGATCTTTTTCGATGAAGTAGCAATTTCTATCCATCGGCTCAGTTTGTCAAAAAACTCTATCACACTAAAATCATACACATGAATTAGGGCACCAGATTTCTTCATCTTTGAAACTTACCTGACACCACATATTTTCAAAATTGAAAATATGGAATAAGAAAATGGTCGCTGTTGGAACTTTTCCAACTCAAGCATCACACAATAGAAAGCGCATGCAACATAAGCGACTGTTTCATCCTAAAATGTTGGCATGAATTTTGGCTATCCAGCAGTAGGAATGTAGTAGGAAATAAACAAAATCTGAGGAACTCCCACTTATTCTTTATTATTCATACCGGGGAATATGTGATCACAAAGCTGATTCAGTAGTAAATAACTTGGGAATGAACAAAGCATACAGGGATGGTTCACAAAGCAATGGACGAAGAAGCTTGATAAAGAAAGATAGTCTGAGATTGGTAAACTTACGTCTAAATCAACCTTCTCAATCATTAAACACACTTGTGCCCAAACGTTGTCCTTCAGTTCGTCAGACATTTCGGGATCAATCGCCGCACACACATGAAGAAAACCATCGTCAGGTGGTGGAATCTTGAAATACCGCTTACACTATCTCAAAAGGATTAACCTAATATGATCACAAACCTCATGTGGATACTCCAGTATTTCATCGTCAGCTTGTACTTCTGCTGAATTGGACACCTTGAAAGATCGAATTAACCTGTTGGAGTTCCTTCACAGTAGATCAACATAGGAAGGATGACACGATCTCGCCCAATACTGAAGCCGAGATAGTGCCGAGCCTTCCAGCCGTGAAGTTTTANTTTGATTGCTCATAGGATTTTAGCTATATAGACAGGAATTTAAAAAAAAGGAGTTATAGCAATCCATTAAATCCTACGCAGCCTACTCTGTCCTCAACTAAATTCCACAACAAGACTAATTCCGTGGAATATGTGCGCAAGTAAAGACCGAAATAAGACAACCTCAAGATGTTTGAGTTCGTGCTCTTCTGCAAGTGCTTCTTCGACGACAGCTTCATCCATTGAACCGGAAGCAACTGCTGTAGCCCTCCCTGAACAGGGTGGTTCAATCAAATGAATATTCCTTGTAGTCCTAAGGAACAATACCAAAAGAACAAAGTAAACTCTGATGAAAGAACAAACACAAAAATTAGCTTTATGAAAGTCTCTCAGCCTCTGGGGAAATATCCAAAAAACCCAAGCGGATTACTGACAACAAAGATTTGTCACGAAATAAGCAGGACCCAAGAGAATCAAACCACTCCAAAGAAAACCCCAAGAAGCAGGTCCAATCCCTCCAAAGCAGGTCCCAGAGAGAGATGTAATAAGCGAAACTATTTGTATGCAAGGAAACCATTGAAAACAAGTTCAAAACCCCATAAGGAAGCCAAATGGGAGGTCCCGCGTGATTGACATAAAAGAGGCGGACAATCGGGCGGGAAGGGGCGGGAATCTTCGAACAGACATGGGCCGCATTGGCGCCCGAATACGCTTCTGTCTTCTTTCATCAAATCGGTGCTAACTCGTATGTGAGAGAAAGGGATAATAGAGGAATGATCAACCCGGGGTATTCTTCCAATCAGTTCTTTTCGGTAGATAAGGGACTTTCGAGGTATTGATGATCTACAAGGAATATTGAAAAAGAAGGGAGAGGCTTTTCAAAAGGTTCAATTGGGACGACCATAAAATTGTTCACTAAAGAAAAGGTGTGGAGGGGGAAATAGAGAAAATCGGATTAAGAAACATAGCGCTTCCTCCACCGGATCATATTCAGTTGGATCCCCTAATGATGACATTTCAAATGAGAAAAAACGATGTCTCTAAGGAGCATTGGTTTTTAATCTCATAAAGGACCTTCACCAAAATGAACAAATTCGACCAAGCCTCCCATAGGAAAGGTTAGAAGGAGACTGCACAGAGAGATGATCGGTGACCACTTCCTTCTAGGACATGCAACAAGTTCGAGTTCCATTCGGAAACGGTTAAACTTTTAAATGGGTAGATTCGTAATCCACAGAAACCACGATAATTTAATAAGGCACATGGTACGGGAGAAAGGCGCTTTCCCTCTAGATTTTGCGCTAGCACTTAGAATGACTAGCTTGGTATTACTAGAAGAACTATCAAACAAAATTACTCCTTCCGAAACTCACCAGAAGTTCCCATATGTAAGGAAACCCGTTCCCATCATCTCAGACATGACGACATTCAAGGTGCGCTTAGTGCACTGCAGAATTGTTCAGCTTCTTCGAAATTTTCCGAAAAAATTCAATTACCTTACATCATCTGTCTATTTGGGAGTACTATAGACTAGTAATGGTCATTTATCTGCTGTGCTTTCAAACTATTCTGCCTTAAAAGTCATTCAAACATAGCATCCAAGCCAAATGTCTCAGAAAGTTGGTGTTTTGGATGTCACATCACCGGATTTTGATGTTGATGCGTACTTGAGCTCTCAGCTTAAAGAAAAAAATCTCGATGAACTTGTGAAGGAAGAAGAGGAGATGGTGTCCTCGGTACGTCTCATGTCTTTTAGTCTTCTGCTGCCCATATCTAAAAACTCTCATTACAGGTTCGGCGCTTGGACTCCGATGTTCATCAGCTAGTTTACGAAAACTACAATAAATTTTTAACGGCGACCAGTACTGTAAGAAAGATCCAGGACGAGTTCAATCTCCTTGATAGTGTAAGTCTGCCACTCTACAATTGAATTGCTTTGTCTGAAATTTTCATGAAAATTATTGTTAACGACACATGCGCTTTAGGAAATGGAGTCCCTAAGCAGAAACATGAAGAACATATCTAGTTTGATTGGCGAGTTGAGTGGTGTTCTCGGAGGAGGACGAGAAGGTGTAGCTCAATTGGGAAGCTCATACAAAGTCGTGAAAAGTTTGCAGTCGATCTTTGAACTACCTAACATTTTACAGGTTTGTTTGTTTGCATCTTACGTAAAGTGTGGTGTTTTCACCTTGAAAGGATACATGGAAGGCGTCAAACGTGCGGAGATATTAAGGAAAGTACTTGGTTTGGGGAAAGTCAAACTAGAAGGAGGTATTGAGAATGAATGAAATGAATTCAGCGAACATATCTGAGAAATTACTATCTCGATCAATGTTCAGCATAATGAGCCCTTTCACCAGCGAACAGGAACAGTCCAAGCTAAAGTTCTTCTCTCTTTTCTTATTTCGTCTCTCAATTTGTACTGCTTTTTCAAGGGCTTGAACTGTAAAGTTGTAGTATTTAAAAAGTGAGAATGTTTTTTCTCATTGCAAATTTTCAATTAGCTTAGATGGAAAATTTGAAATGCCATCTGTAATGTATTAAGAACGTACTGATTCAGGCATCCTTCGATGAAGGCAAGTATAGCGATGTCGTGCGAGTCTATTTATTAGCGCAAAAAGGTCTGAGCAAGTATTCCGATATAAAGAATATAGCTGAAATCCAAAGGAAAACGGACAAGATAATTTCAGAAACAGAAAAACAGGTGGCTTTAAGTAATTTCTACTCATTTTTCTCAAAAGAATTTGTTATTTTTGCAGCTAATAAGGTTGATAAGCAATTCCACAGAAGATGTTGAAGGTGTTGCCGAAGCGACAGGATTGCTTCTGAAATTGGGAAAGACTTCAGAAGAGGTTGTTGATTGAGATCTAATTTTGAAATATCTTTTGATTTGCAACTTTTCCAGCTTCAAGAGTTGTTACTGAAATCTTCTGAGGCCTCGCTTCGCAACGACTTGAAGCAGCTTCAAAGCAATCCTGTGGATGTCTTGGATCTAGTTGACAAGTTGGTTGTTTTCATGCAGCCTTTTTCTTCTCCCTGCCTTTGAATTCTGTATCTTTCCGTTTGCAGAGGATGTGAGTCGTTCATTCCGAATCTCACATTACTTGCTAATCTCCACGAGCGTCTTTTCCCAAACAATTCCGATCTTCTGCTTGAAATGTTGAAGGTTTGTTGTTTACTTTAACTGTCTTTACTTTTTCATTTGAATTGTTTTGTAAAAGTAAAGCTCAAAATCGAATCGACTTGTCGCACACTCGTTTGTTTTTTTGTAGATCCAGCTTGCTGATTTTCACGAGATTGTATCCACTTTGTTTCTTGCAACATCTGATCCTAAGGATTGCTCCATAGTGGTCCGTGCTCTTGATAGATATTATAGGAAAATGTCCACGTGTAAACAAGTGGTTCAAGGTAAACTTCTGTTCACTCGATCCAATTTTTTTGGACTAACTGTCCATCCTTCACACCACCCACCGCATATTTTCTGATTTCTCGAAGGGCTAATATAGAAAGTTTTCTCACTACTTCTATAACATTCGCTGTGACAATTCAAGGTTTGGATTGTTCTACTTGCACTATATCATTGATACGGGATGTGTCCAAACATGAAGTTGTTATTTCTCGGAAGTACATCTCCGAAGAAATGAAAGTAGTTCTTCAAGAGGTACATCTTTGAAGGGTTTCTGCGAGGTTTTTTTCGATGAACTTCAAGCGTTTGTAGATCCGCCAAACTCTAATGGCCAAAGATATTGATCTTCCCGCATTGGCAGCAAAACTTGAACAGGCATTCGTTTTTCAAGTGAAGGTGGGTACGATGAGTCATTTAGTTTTGTTTCCTCTGGTATGTTTTTAGCAGGACCAGGTAGTAGTTAGTTGATGTAGGAGTCCCGCTCCTATCTTACAGAGGTCGTGCAATGGAGATTCCTCTGTTTTTTCGGAAACAAAATGATATTCATGCTTTTGGTCGCACTAATGTTTTGGTTTGTCGAATGATCTGATAGATGTACCTAAAAAAGGTTTTTCTATACGGTGAATCGCTGGATAATATAGGATGTATAATCGTGGTATAAGAAACGTTAGGTAGTAGTTCACATTACTACCCAACCGTCAAAATGAAGTAAAGGTAGAGCCTTGTTTGCGTTTGCAGCTGAATCATACGAATGGTCGGATCTCTTGAGCACTGCATTTTATTTTCGCAATCAATGAACTGTTTGATAGCGCTTTCTACTTTCCCATGGCATTGTGTGTATAGCTCATAGGCAAAGTGTTTGCCGCTCTGACGCCCACCTCTCACTTATTGTTTAATATTGCGAGTTTTGACTGCTTAATGCATACACTTTAGACAGCTCTAGCCAACTTGCTATTATTCATCGCTAGCGATGTTACGTTTTCCTCGTTACCGCCATCCGAGTTTCAAGCTGAATTTGCTCGAAGCGTGCACGAAGAGATAGTTATAGGAGCTTTCAAAGATGTTACGGCTATTGCTGAGACTTATGGTTGGTTTTTCCACGAAGTTCTTCGCGATCTTAAATTTTTTTTCGTAATAATTGCGTCACAGTGAGATGTGTTACAGGCTCTTCGGAAGGTGAAACTCGCTACGCAAATCCGTTAATGATGTTATTAATAGCGTTTACACTGCATCATTTGGCGAATAAGTCATCGCAGTACCTCTTGAGTCTTTGTAGAGAACAATTTTCCCTAACGACGTCGAAGACAAGTGTGGGATTAACTGGTAAGTGTCTCCCATTTCGTTTTCATGGTCTTTGCATTAGAATTCTTTCTGTATTTCGATGAATTCTCAATTATTTAACACTATCAAATGTTCACATTTTGCTGTCGACGCTTCCGACTTCTATGCTGTTTGATGTTTAGGAGTGACCGATGTGACGACGATGCTGAAAACTTGCTCCCAAGCCCTTTTGCGGCGCTTTGCCAAACTTCGTGGACTTGAACTTGGAGAAGCACTCGTCAAAGGTTGTGAGGGACTTCGACAACCTGCTGCGTCTCCTGCAGGAGTTAGGTGGGCGCAATCATGTTTTTTTTTTCAGCATCCTAATGTTTTCGTATTTGCGTTTTGTGACAAGTAATTAGAAAGTTCAATCTGTTATTTCTTTCGGAAGAAGTAAATTGAAGCCTTATCTGAATTCTTTATCAAACTTCTCAACCTTTGTACCCGTAAGGCTAGACGTAATAACTGCGATAAGGCTAGAGTGTATCTAACCCATTTTTATTTCATCTAATATATAGTAGTAAAAATTCACATTTTCTAACAACTTTATCTCTCACTGTAATTGCTGCGTTCAATACTTGTACGAATTGTGTCAAGTCCCTGCTTTTCTGTGTGCACAATGCCATCCTGCGACTTTGGATTAACTCTCATTAGTCGAGTTTTGCGATTATTTGTTTTATCAGCCGTCATCTGCACTCAAGAGCCAAATCTCCGTGTCACTTGTAGAAAACAAGCTTTAAAAAGTTTAGATCTGCTGTCCGGCGTGCCGTTGAAGAAGTTCTAGAGTGTGACTCAATGCTTTCTCGACTGCTTGGAGGTGAAACGGGTCGAAAGGAAAATCGCCATCGTCGGACGACGCCAGCACCATCTGCTACTGATTCCTCACGAGACTCGTTATGGTGTGAACGCATCGACTTTAATCAACAATTACATGTATGCTTATTATTTCGTTGCTTATCATTTCAATAACAAGGCATAACGTTGTGTTTTTTTAGTTCAACAGAGCTTCCATAATAGGAGCGATCGTGAAAGTCTTACTGAAGTCGTTTATAGAATCAATACGGCAGCAGACTTACGGGAAATATGCAGTGGAGCAGATACAAGTGAGGAAGAGAAGAGTTTTGCTTGATGTATTCAAAATCTACTGAAGAATTCCATGTTCAGGTGGATTGCTACTATCTACAACGAGGAGTGTCGCCGTTGGTTGCTGATGAAGTCACGGTCAATTCAATGGTCGATCAAGCTCTTTCCTCTGCACTGAAAAGGTGTGTCGCTCCCGAGTTGGTTCATCCAACTCGGCTCCGGCAAATTTGTGAAGAAAAGACCGAATAGATTTGAAATATTTTTTTCGTCTTTCTAGTTCGTAAGTGTAGCAAAGAATGCTCTATCTGCTTGCTGTTATTCCCTTCTATATCATTTTCGGGTGTAATTTATTTTCGTGAAATGTGATTATGTGCATATATGCTTCCGGTCTCATAAACTTTTTTCTTGAGATTTGAATTTATTCAAAAAGTGGATGTTGATCTCCCATTCAATTTCAAGAAGTTCTCGGTTTTTTACAGTGTTCCGTAGTTGCTGTTGCGCATGTCGATTAAAAATCAATAATTTCCGACGACTCGGATTTCCGTATTAACGACTAACAATTAGAGCATAGGTTCATCGCTCATTATTTGTAACGCAAGCCCACGAATTGACTGTTATTCGGAAATTCAATTCAGAATGTTAGTCCTTTTGTGGCTGCTACAGCCTTGAAGTCTATGCATTGATCAAAGCTTCAGGTGTAGGCATTTTTCCCTCCACCTCTCCAGCTGCAATATTTTTCCTTCTCAGTTCAACAGTTCCGATCTTATTATTGTTCGTGGAAACCCATTGTATGGTGCTACTGTTGCTAATGGGGCTTTTGGTGCAGCCCGTCTTGATATGCGTTTTTGAATAGTTCCTTTCTTATCCTTTTTCTCCGAGCGATTTTTAAACGTTTTTCTTTGCCTTGATCCGTTTGTTGATTTGCAGATGGACAACTTGTGTCGTTTAAATGTTGCCTTTTTTCCTATGAAGGGATTTGTGAAGTTCTGCGAGCACTTCACCTTATGATTGCTAGGTCTTTAGTGGTCGCGGAAACGATAAACTTCTTAAGAACCTTCGGGATCTTCTCTGACTATCCTACTGTTTTTGTTCCAGATATTATGCGTTAGATGAACAGCGGTAAATCTGTGATTGGAATATAATGCAAAATGAGTGATCCACCTCAACCGCATTCCATCAAGCGATGTCGTAGCCTTTCACTTATAGGCGATATCGGGACGCCGGCACACAGGTCTATAGAGTTTTTGAACAATCTCGCCTTGGTTCTACTCCCGCTTAGTCTTTCTTCTGATTTAAGGAAGTCCAGCAAGGTTCCCTCGCAGAAAGTATACCGAGGTCGATTGAGCCTTGGTCGAGTTGGAGCGGTTGCAGGGCGAAGTGGGTCTTCACCGTCGATGTCTGCGTTCTGCGAAAATCACTACATGTCTCATTTTAGTTAACCGCCGAAAGACTCGAAACGACTACTCGTATTTACATGCAGACGATGATGACGATGACTATTACCTGAGCGGCAGTCAATCATCGGTAGGTTTTCTTACTTCACTTCTCCTCTCCGTCCAAATTTATTTTTGTTTTGAAGTTTTTTTCTGTCCAGACTCAGCGCCCTGGTTCTTCGCCTGCATTCCGCTGCCTTGCTGTTATCGAACGTGCGTCTTCGAGTTCAAGTTCAACAGCTGATTGTACAAAATTGAACGGCTCCGGCTCAGATGTTTTTCCTGATGTTGCCGAGGATGAGAGGTAAGGGTGCGCTTATTCAAGCTCTACAGGTTCCTAACGATAATAACGAAATTGGGCAACTTCTGGGCAACCCTTTTTTCAATCTCAATTTTTCTGGTGATGGCTTTGAGGCGCTTACATGGAATACCGCTTGAGAATATCAATAGAGTGGAACATTTTCATTTGTTTTTTGTAACTTGTTTAGAAATAACCTCTTTCGTGATCTTGACAACTTCCTTTGTGCCGATCGCTATATGTCGTCGAAACTCACCATGGCTAACTCGCCGGGTAGGACAGACCAGGTGATTAATTGCTGGAAATCTCAACTTTCTGAGAAGAAGATATGTTTTTTCTTCAGACGTTCACGATTGGCTCGAAAAAAGAGCAGCATCGATATGGAGATGTTTTGTGGTTGATATTGCGGGCATACTTCAGTGGGAGGTGGGCTCCTCATTTTTTTTTTTGCCTCGTGTCATTATTTTTGGGTGAGAACGAACTTTTGTTCGAATCCGACTGATGTTTTTATTTTTCAGCCCTTTCTACTTTCTTATGTATTTACCATAGGCTGAAATATTCGATTAAGGGAAGTTTCTGGAGAGCAGGACGCAGCATTCGAAATGGATGCTTTGGTTTGTGCCAAACGAGAAGAACGAAACGAGATTCTGGAGAAAGTAGTGCGCTATACAGCCATTCCGGTAGTGGAGGGATTAGAACGCCTGGAAACAAATTACATGTCTCATCTGAGAGCGACGAGGAAAGAAGGTAAGCTTCTGTGAGTTCGTGCCAATGTGATTTTAGAGGCGGTTTTGGTAGCCCCAATTTCGAACAAGTAGTATTTCAGTGAATGAGTTGCTAACAGAGTTCGAAAAGTACCAGGCACTGTTCCCTCACTCGAAAGCAATGGAAGAAGATTGCTGCAAAAGGAAGGGAGCGGCATTCACAAAGCAATTACTCGAAAGGGTCACATTGCTGACTACCTGGCTGAACACTGTAGAGGACCTTGCATCGAAAATTGCTCAGGTATATTGAGATTCTAAAACCTACTGTTTATTCGCTTCATTATCACCTTTCTTGTAGCTTAGTACTGTATACGAGTAAGCCGTGTTCTTTTCAGCTTGGTACTGTATTCGAAGTAAGCCGTGTTCCTGATGGTGAGAAACATTGGCCTCGACCGCTGCACAGCTCCTCTTCCACCGTTGGGCTGCGTGATGCACGACCGGTGTTTGAGGCTTTTGTCAAGCGGAGTCTCCTTCTCAGGGTACGCTTCATTTATCAGTTCTCAGATAGTGGCTCATTCCAGTGACGAGCTCTCTTTGCACCCACATAATTGAATTAAAATTTCTTCCCCATTCCTTCCATCACCGTTTTACCTTGGATATAGGCTTTGTAATATGCTTCCTGGATCGACCAGTTTTGAACATTTTTGCCTTTGTTCTTCAGATAAGGTATCTCCTAACTAAAGCTTGTCATCCCCAGCGGTCGAACAGTTTAATTGATTCTCTTACGGGACATGAATTTACTTTTTAGAGGTTTCTCGTCTTCTCATCTATCGTGAGAGAGTCACACGTTGCGTGAAAATCTTACATATTTTTCGTAACTTTAAAATATGGTAATACTGTCTTTTTTGTAGGGCATGAAACGAGTGGTTGCTCGAGTCTGGGAGCTGTGCGAACGAACAATCATGAAAACCGCTATTCTTCTTCAGCCACCCATTGCTAGCTATGCACATGCGGCCTCTCGACAACGAACGATGTTGCGATTGACGTCAGTTCAGGTTCGTATGTAATGCTACGGTTTATTCTTTGTTTCGATCCAATAATTAACGAGCTTACCGAAGTTTCCAATAGTTTGTTTTGCAGATGGAGCGTTATAATGAAATGTTTAACTACACTCTTACGAGCGAAAAGGCCAAAGCAGTTCGCTTGCCTTCGGTCGGACCTATGTTTATATTTGTTCTTGGAGTTCGATTAGAGTTAGCTCGAGAATGGCTGAGTGTTAGGTTTGTTACCTTTAAGTGATTCAGGTCTCTTTTGAATTCCTTTTTCCATAACTGTTTTGCAGATCAAAGTGGAAAATACCAGAAGGTGCAGAGATGGACATCCTCACTATGGAAACGTTGATTGAAGATTGCAGAGATTGTGTTGATGAGGCTGTGCGGTGAATAACCTTTAAAGTTATGTCCGATTATATTGCTTAGTTCATGTTTCTTTTTCAGTGCGAAGTTGTTTTTTCTCGACGTTATCCAGTCTATCTGCCCGAAAGGAAGAAAAGGAAAACTGTGTACAGCTGATTTTGAAAACACACTCAAGGATGTTTTTGAGGTTTGCTTTTCGTGGCTTCGAATGAATTCGAACTTGCGTTACCTATTTTGCCCTTTTCTAAACAGCCCTAAATAATCTCCAGTTTTTATTTGTTCGATTTTCTAGAAATACCTCGGCTATGTCGAGCGATGGTGTGATTCGACAGCTCAGAGTGGTGATCTCGGAAGGCTATTCTCTAGATTGGAGGAAGAATGGCGCACAGCATTCCAGTGTTCACTTCATATTCACTCTGGTCTCGACATGCTCGCCACTTCGTTTTGGTACGACAGATATTTTCTGATTGCAAATTAGCAAACTTTGCTCAGTGCTAGATGATAGACTGCTTTGAGTGATATTCAAATATCAGTCATTAAAACTGGTCTCGAATGTATTTATCTTTTTAGCACGTATTTTCCTCATTTGCTTAATGAGCTTGTGGTAAAATTTTGGGAAACCAGCATGGAAAATATCTCGGAGAAACATGGAATTCGTGAGCCGGAAGACGATAGGAGCTTTGATGATACTGATAATGGCTACGACAGGTCTGCGTCAACCTGCATTTACAGAGGTTTAGTCTCTTCCATAGTGTACATTATAATTTCTTTTTCATTTGTAGCCAAACTCGTGAGCAGACGAATGTGTTCAGTGCTTTCCGAGCGTACAATAGCGTGATTAGGGAGGTGAGGTGACGAGAACTTCACAGGACATAACGTAGTGGAGTGCTAACTCAATTCANAAATATCTCGGAGAAACATGGAATTCGTGAGCCGGAAGACGACAGGAGCTTTGATGATACTGATAATGGCTACGACAGGTTTGCGTCAACCTGCATTTACAGAGGTTTAGTCCCTTCCATAGTGTACATTATAATTTCTTTTTCATTTGTAGCCAAACTCGTGAGCAGACGAATGTGTTCAGTGCTTTCCGAGCGTACAATAGCGTGATTAGGGAGGTGAGGTGACGAGAACTTTTCACAGGACATAACGTAGTGGAGTGCTAACTCAATTCAATGTATTATTTAAGGTGAAGGAGCGCTCTGCCAGAATCGTTTGTCTGCTTCGTGGTGCTTTGTCAGATCTTCACGACGCTTCGGGCTATGTCATGACCCAACCTTTGGAAGATGTTCTCGCAGCTCTCCGACCTGATTATTGCTTGGTTTGTTTATAACTTTAGCTCTAGTAACAGCGCCTAAGCACTTTCCTCTATCATTACAGGTTGATTTTGGCGAAGAGGCAGTAGCAGTTTGCGTACTGATCGACTCAGCAAGTGCTGATAAGGCTCTGGCCCAAGATTTAGTTACTGCACTTGCTGAGGGGCGGAAACCTGATTATGGACGCATCATCGTTTTTCCGAAGCAGGAGCTCAGGTTAGTGGTAGATACCTTACAGTAATACATGTTTGCTTCGTAACACAAAGTGTCGTGTGTGTTTTTCCCAATGGGTGCTCGGTTTATGACTGATTTCAGATGGCTGTGGAATTATCGGCGGGTGAAACTTACTCTTGAGGAGAATGTCATGGAAAATATTCATTATTTGAGAGTTAGTTTTATCAGTTTCGAAAAACAATAATGTTGCGGGACTTTATTTTCTCTTTTTCTTGCTCGATCATAACCATCACTCACTTTTCAGACCTTCCTGGTTAGGAAAGTAGTTGGTGACCTTATTGTTGAATAGTGTTCTCTATTTAGTGCTTCGCTTTCATAGCGTTATGCATTATCATGCAGTTGCTGTTCTCTATTGAAGTGATTTTAGACTGATGTAGTGTGTGCTGTTGGTATGGATTGTAAGCTGGAGAAACGATACCCCGGAATGTTCGAGTTGGTGCTAACTTCCTGCTCATCGCACTATAACGTTGATCGCGAGCTAAAGAAATTGGCGGTGAGAAGCATGTATTCGTTCTGTTTTGTTCTTCGAGTTGTTGAAAAATCGAATCTTTTTTTTTAACTCACTCGTTTTTTTCAGGAAGCTTTCTTAGAGCTGACTGATATTTTCTCTTGCGGAATATCGATACTATGCATCGATGTTCGACGAACATACGATTCTATAAAGATGCGTGATTCAGTTTACTGGACCCTAATTCAAGCATTCAATTTCGCTTTCCAAGTGGGCTGTTCTTCCCTTTCCTCACCGCTTTTTCTCTTGATACAGTATCTAATTGCTTACTTTTTGTTTAGCATTTCATTGGCGTTTTTCTCCATCAGTTCACTGTTTTAGCTTCATCGTGAAGTTTGCCGATACGTGGGTGATTCGTATTTGGCGGATTTCGGTAAGCAGCTTGTATCACAAGGTCTTGACGTCATTCATCAGTGGAAGGAACTGGTGCGCTCATCCTCTCATATCGTAGAGGTAGACCTTACCAGCGCAATTGAATGTTTCAGATAGCTGTTATGAAACCACAGCCTTCTCCTCATATTCCGCTTTGGGCTAGTCATGCGTTCAACTTTATTCACTTTCTTACTGACCCCAAATACACGGAATACCTTTTAGACTGTCAATTTCAAGTACGTCTATTTTATTATTACATAGCTTTCCTTCAGATAGTACTTAAATACCAATTCAGGTTCTGAAAGCTGATGTTGAAGAGTGCAAACGGCTGGTACTTGGTGATAAAGACGCTATTACGGTGACCCCTAGGAGTCGGAGCTCCACCATGAGTTCAAGAAAAACTTCTGATGAGATTTCGTCAAAGATGAAAAAAGTATCCCTTGAGTCTCGTCGGGCAAGGCTTGAAGCGGCTGCACTTGAAACGGATAAGAAAGTTGCGAAAAGGGTAGGTTAAGAGCTTATAACTATACATGGGGCTAGGAAATCCAAAACTGAAAATGCATGTGATTTCACCGGGTCCAACTTGGTCGGTTTTTGGTTAGGGCCATCCCACACTGGTTGCATTCCTGCTTGAAACTTTCTTTATAGTAATTTCTGGAACGCACCTTTCACAAAAAAGTTTCAATTCATTTTTCTTTATATGATTTTCGTAAGTTCAAAAAATATTGCAGTCCGTCTTTCGTATGGGGCGAGTGATAACCTTGAAACGAGAGGACTTCAAAATAGAGAACTATACTGATCCTTCGAGGACTGCTCCGTTCAAGTATCAGATCTTGGAGAAGCTAGGTAGGTTTGATACTAATGAAATCAACGAAATCAAATAATCTTACGAGCTGTTTGTTCGTAGCCCTCATTATATCTGGTCACGATTTCAATCACAATTTTTTCATAGCTGGGGGTACTTTTGGAACCGTCTACAAAGCTCTCAATGTGGATGCTCAGTGTGTGATAGCAGTGAAGGAAATACGTGTTAGGAGAGATGTTTTAAAGGTTAATATCCATATACTGAAATTATGCACTTTTCCTCGTTCCCCAGTTTCTACAATTTATTTCCAGATTCTCAAAGGAGAAGTGGATATATTTCGTAATCTCAGCCATAAGAACCTAGTAAAATACTACGGATGCGAAGTTCGCCAGGTGCGCATTTTTTGCAGTAGGCTTTTCTATTCATTTGCATGTTTCTTGGTTCCTCAGGCATAAATCTGCTCTTTGGTAATCTAGCCTTTTAAGGATGAGGTGTTGATTATGATGGAGTACTGCTCAGAAGGCACACTGGAGAAGATCTGCCGTGAAGGCCTAGATGAGGAGTTGGTCAGGCGCTATACCAACAGCTTGCTACGAGCAGTTGCATATATGCACAGTCAAAAAGTCTGACAATTGTATTTGGCCTGCAGTTGGTACCAGGTGAAGATGGTTGATTCTAGGTAGTCCATCGTGACATAAAGCCGGCCAATATTTTCTTGGATCTTCACTGCGTACTGAAACTTGGTGATTTCGGATGTTCTGTGCGCCTTCGCGATCAAGCAACAGTTTATGGAGAAATTGCTGAATATGCAGGGACTGTGCAATACATGGTTTGTGACAAAGATTTCGGCCCTAGGAGTTTTCATATCGATTTTGTTCTTCCGAAACAATAAAAGTAATGTAGATGTAGTCTTGTATAAAGTCATATCAACTTGATAACTGTGTTTTGACTGTTTGGTTTTGCGTTTAGAGATTTGCAAGAAAACAAAAACATTTCTTATCAGTCACACATTTCATCAAATTCTTCGTTGTCTTGTTCTCTCGTTTTTTTTTATAAAAATTGAGGTGTTTCTACACAAGTAACTTTGAGGATTTTTAGGCGCCAGAAGTACTAACTTATGGTGGTATGGCAGAAGACGGAAAGTATCGAGGATATGGCAGAGCTGTCGATATTTGGAGTATTGGTTGTGTTGTACTAGAGATGGTTCGTTCTAGTATTTGACTTTTTTTTTATACATTTTGATCATTGGTTTAATGGCAGTTGACGCAGTGGGTATTCCAGCGAGTTGAACTGTTGTCGTTTAGCACTCACGTTTTAGGAGAGAAGCATGCTGTAGCTTTATAATAAATCGGATTTTTGAGTTGGATTTCTCTACTTATCGTTAACGTGATAAGAACAAACTTTTTCAGAGCACCGGTCGGCGACCATGGCCAGAAATGCATGCATTCCAAATCGCGATGAAGGTGAGTAGGAACTCCGGGGATTAGCTCTAGTTGCCTAAGTTCGTGAATTACTGGTCTTGTCGACGCTTATGGGTAGCTCAACTTCACTATCCTTAGGTTGGTCAAGGAGTCCTCCCAGCTTATCCTAATCCCATACGATGGATATTGAAGCACTTTTTGGATTCATGCTTCGTATTCAATCCTGATGATAGGAAATCCGCTGAACAGTTGCTCAATGATCCATTTGCGGATGTTCACGTGAGTCTCCTGTTTTTTAGGCACTTGGTGATAGACTGTTTTTAAAGTGGTTGATTTTTTTNGTACATCCTATTGTAGGACTTCTGCTTGCTTAGAGTGACCGAAATTGGTAACCGCTGTTTCAGTTTAATTTCCTCAGAATTTTCAATGAATGATGAGTAACACCCCGTTTGCTCCCAGCGGTTCCGAATTTTGTTGCTTTTGTCTCATCGTTTTGAAGAAGTGTATATATCCTGAAATAGTTTCGTTCAACGTACTCGAAAGATCGACCCTATTTGTTCTTTNTAGGTTGGTCAAGGAGTCCTCCCAGCTTATCCTAATCCCATACGATGGATATTGAAGCACTTTTTGGATTCATGCTTCGTATTCAATCCTGATGATAGGAAATCCGCTGAACAGTTGCTCAATGATCCATTTGCGGATGTTCACGTGAGTCTCCTGTTTTTTAGGCACTTGGTGATAGACTGTTTTTAAAGTGGTTGATTTTTTTTGTGCTAAAAAGATCTTTTTCCGTATGCTGGCTCATTTTTGGATAAATTTCCTTCTTACGCAGCTTCTATATGATTTTTAAGGTGGATGCGGACTCTGTTATCCCTTCACTCATTGTTCAAGATGACAATGACGGAGAAAACAAGCCTTTAAGTTGGAAAACGAGTAATCAAGGCGATAATATCGACAATCACGGTAGTGTTAGTTATAGTAGCGGAAGCAGTGGCTGTAACAGCAGCAGTAGGTAGTGTTCCTGCTTCTAGGTGTTCAAGATTTTGATGGGTCAGATTGGTATTATAGGACAGACGTGTTCCTTCTCGAAAATTTCATGAAATGTACATCCTATTGTAGGACTTCTGCTTGCTTAGAGTGACCGAAATTGGTAACCGCTGTTTCAGTTTAATTTCCTCAGAATTTTCAATGAATGATGAGTAACACCCCGTTTGCTCCCAGCGGTTCCGATTTTTGTTGCTTTTGTCTCATCGTTTTGAAGAAGTGTGTATATCCTGAAATAGTTTCGTTCAACGTTCTCGAAAGATCGACCCTATTTGTTCTTTGGCTCCCTAAAAATTTCGAACGTTTTTTAGTCGGAAACTTTTCTCCAACTACTTTTTGTGATTGATTCATCCCATCTTTGCACGCAAATGCATATTTTGTTCAAATTATGTCACTGATCTTTGATACCTTGATGCATCGTCAAGTGACTTCCGGCCTGAGACCGGGTTATCAGCATTTAATTGCTCTTCACATGAATCGTGAACTAAAGTGGTCGTCCTTTTTCTCGGGAAACCCTATTCAAATACTTGCCGCTGACTCAATTCCTTTTTGAGATTCATATTGTTTCTCTGTGAATCAGCTGCCTGGGTATATCTATTCTGATACCGTTTCGAAACACCAGTGGTAGGTTAAAGGAGATATGTCGTCACTTTACAGTTAAGTGGTTTTCCTTGGGACTTTTTTATCTGCCTTCATTCAGAGATGGAATTTTCGAGAAAGATTGCTCATAGTTTTCCTACATAACTGCATTTCTGATTTATAGCTTTCGGATTTCTAGTTTCAGCTGAGTTTGTACTATGTTGTAAATATTCACGAGTTGTTCAAGATTTATGTGTTTATTAGTGCTTAATTGTAGAAATAACGTGGTTCAGTACTAACACAGTCATTGATTGTGCAAATAATATACAGTTTGAATTCCTCGAATCTCTTGGGATATCATTTAATCAATACCTTAACAATGAAGACACTTGGTGCCTTAAAGCTATGCCGGTTTTGTATAATTTGTTATGCCTCAATTTCCGAATAAGAGTATGATCATTGGTTGATTGAGAAAATTGACAGATTCTGTGCGTTTTTCATGTTGATCATGATTGTTGACGTCTAATAAATTGATTCCATCACCACGATTTTGTTCTTCGAATCCACCGTTGTCCATACCGAATACCTAATAAGCCAGGCTATGGGATTTGAAGTTCGTCTGATTGCCTTATCATCCTCGCAGAGATGAGATATCTGAAACTTCCATTTTTTTTGACTTTAGAACTTTAATGATATGAGATTTTCAGATTTCCATATTATAATGATGTTGTTCCAGGCATGGAGGCATCATGCCTATTTAAATTATTACTGGGAACCAATTGGGTTCTTTTCCTCTGGAACTATTACCTTCATTATCGACAGTATAGAGTGCATTTAGTGAACGAGAAAAGGCCAAAACATGTTGAAGACCTGATCTCTGAAGAGGTAAGCTAAAACTACTTTCATACCCCACATACTCTTTGAGATTTAAGTCTTTCGTCATTCGATCATCACAAATGGTCGTTCAGTCTGGCTACCGTAGCACTTTGCATTCTCAGATGTTTTCATAATCTTTCTCTGAGCGAGATGAGTCATATTCATTGAAACTAAAATCGAGAAGGCTCGAACTATTTTGGCAGGTCACAATGGCCAACGCATTGCGTGAATGATATGGGGTAGGGAGTGAGTTGAGAGATCCATAAAAAAGTAAAGATTCTCAACTCGCTATGCTCTACTGTAGGTGTGGAACTGTTTTGCGTATTTGTTTTCTATATTTCTATATGTCTGCTTTACAGGATTATGAAAAGGCTCGCAATTACAAGCTCGACAAGCATTTATTCGGTTTTGCACACGATTTATATGGACAACTTTGGACTACGGTAAGCACATTTTCTTGATCCAATATGGTTTTTATTTTGATATTTATTCAACTGCATACTCGAATCAGTTTTAACTTGCCCGGATGATAGTATCCTGGAATGCAGACAGAGGATTGAAGATCAAAGAATGTTATGGGTTTTTTGCAGGTGGTTCTTGTGTTCGGTTGGCTGCCGTGGTTATGGTACATGTGTTCCCCCTATAGACTCCCATCTCTTATATTTCTCTTAGTCAACTCGCTAGTGGATACGATCATCGACTTGCCATGGGATATGTATGACACTTTTGTAATCGAAGAGAAACATGGATTCAACAAACAGACTGTCGGTTTCTACCTTTGGGATAAAGTAAGTCTCATGACTTTTGACATTTGGTCTCCCATCTCATAAAATTTACATTTATAGTTGAAAAAGATGGCAGTATCGATGATTCTTATGGCTCCGGTGATCTTAGTCGTTGAATGGATAGTTGAGCATGGAGGTTTGTGCTATTGAAATTACTTTTTTTGGCTTGAAAATTCATGAAGTTTTGTGTCAGTTCTCAGTCAACCTTCGTTAGACATACACTTTCAGGCCCATACTTCTTTGTGTATGTGTGGATCTTTGTTTCTATTGTTTTGCTCCTTTTAATGACAATATATCCCGCTTTCATAGCGCCATTATTTGACAAGTATATACCACTCCCTGATGGAAAGTTGAAGGTTAGTCTCCTCAAAATCCTTCCCTCTGTTTACCTACCAGTGTGAAGCATGATCTTTGTCAAAATCTTCTATTTTGGGTTGCCATTGAGAAGCTTGCCGCCTCGTTGAAATTCCCTCTGACCAAGTTGTATGTTGTTTATGGTAGGTGTTTACTATCGTTAACGGCTTTACTTCGTAGTGCAATGAGGCGTAGTTCTGTTCACTCGTAGAGATGATTTTGTGAAAATCACCTCTACGATGAAAATAGGACTACGCCTCACTGCAGTACTTTTTTCGAATACTTATTTGCTTTAAATAGGTTCGAAACGTTCCGCACACAGTAATGCCTACATGTATGGTTTCTGGAATAATAAAAGAATAGTGTTGTACGATACACTCCTGAGTGGGGAAGAAAAGGAGAAAGTAATACTGCAGTGTGCCGAAGCAGCAGCGGATTTGACTGACAAGGACAAGGTAAGTGAAGGCTTTCCACTTTCTTTCCTTTGTTGTTTCAAGTAGCTCAAATACTAGGCAATACCAACCAATGTTTAGGCTAGAGGAATGTCTAATGACGAAGTTGTCGCGGTACTTGGACACGAACTTGGTCATTGGGCTCTTTGGCACACTCTTATCAACCTTGTCATTGCTGAGTTGAACATATTGTTCATGCTTGCAGTATTTGCTCATTTCTATCGATGGGAACTGCTTTATGAGGTAGAATCTCACTGTTCTCTCTTCTGTATGAGTTTCTTCGATTGGAAATGAAAAATAATTCAAATTCAAGGCATTTGGATTCTACACAACACCAACTCTCGTCGGGCTTATCTTGGTGATACAGTTCGTTCTGGGATTGTACAACCAGGTTGGTCGTGGCACTTGAATTTGTCATAATTGTATTTCATCAGCTACTAGAACTCGTTTCAGGTGGCTGAAGTGCTTATGTCGATTCATTCTCGTCGATGTGAATTTGCCGCCGATGCTTTTGCTGCCAAACTAGGACATGGTGACAAACTCATCACCGCCCTTACAAAATTGTGCAAGGTATGGTATTCCTTTCAAATTGCCATTGTGTTCCGTAAGGAGTTTGCATTTTTGACAGTGTTTACTTTTTTATTACTATCTAGGTTACTATACGCTCATGTTTCAGGATAACCTTGTCCCACCTATCGATGATCCGCTTTACTCAATGTGCAACCACTCACATCCACCAGTTCCAGAAAGGATAGCCGCAATCAATAAGATGGAGTGATTTTGGTACCTTTTAATCTCTCGCTAGTGCAAGTCTGTACGATTCGCATAGGTTTTCCTGGCCCACTATTTGTATTGCATATCTTCTGTCACTTCTTCACATGCTTTTACGTGAGACGTATAGTGCCATGTGCTAGACGTTATTTTCCGTTTATAACTCTTTTTACCTGAAAATCACCTTAATATTGAGCGGAGTGCCCAACTCATGACTATGTTGCTTAATTTATGGAGTATAAACCATTACTTCATATGTTTGAATTGGTACACTCATTGACTGCTGATAAGGAAACTCCCATAATATGCTAACTGCGTCAGTATTGGCCGATTTTGCCAGAACTGAATCCATCGATTGCGTGACACTGCCCTGCAACGACCATGAGTCATTCATGGACAATACGCTATTTCCTAATTCTATAAACCTGAAGGAACCTTGACTGCTGGGCAGGGATGAAGCTAGTGATTTCTTACAAAAAATGGCTCATTTATTCTACTAGCTGCGTGTTTTTAGGACCCTTTCGGTGTGGTGAAAAGCAATAACAAATAATCATTTATATCAACCAGAACAAACGACAACAAAGTGGCGTTAAATAGGGTTGTTCACCCATTTTTCTAGAGGACCATGTTCACGTACAAGTTGGACTCCAACTCCATCAGATCGCAAACGGCCTTCTGCGCGCATGCGTTCGTAGTCAGCCTTGTCCCAACGAGTGAAGCCCCATTTACGCGAAACGACGATCAACTGTCGGCCAGGGAACTTGAATTTGGCACGACGGAAAGCTTCGATGGCATGGTTAACGTTCTAAAATTGCTATCATTGAGGATGGGAAACTTATGTCAAGGCCATTCACAGACTCTTTCATAACTGACAAGTATTCTCAGAGAGTTATATTTTGTCCAAAAATAGATTCAAGAAAGGCGACAAATGAGACATTCGGAAGGAATATGGAGCTAAGCAATACAAGACAGCAGCTTAGTTTTGTGAATTCCAGAGTCAATACACAAGCCACTCGACGCGCGTATGTATGTAGAATGTTTCCCACGAATCCTTTTGGTAAGCACAGCAGATCCCTTCCCCGATTAGTGAACTAACGGAACCGAGCTATCGGCTAGTCGAACCAGCCTAAATGTATCAGCCCGAGCTTAATCTTGAAGTGATACTCCCCTACGCNCGCTTAGCCGTCAAGAACTTAGGAACCCTTCCCCAAAGAATTTTCACCGCTTAACTGTCGAGAACCTAAGAAACCCCTTCCCCAACAAATTTTCACCATAACACCAACATTCTATTACATGAAAGCGCAGCTGAATTTAAGTAGTGAACCCAGACAAAGAATTTGTGGAGAACATGAGAAACATTTAAAAATAAAGAGGCATTTAACAGTTCGAATAAAATGAAAGCAATCATAAATAATGCCTCAGCAATTAAAGAAACTTACCGATTCCTTGACGCGCATGGAGAAGAGGATATCTCCGATGTCGACACGAGCTACCAAACCCTGAGGCTTTCCATAGGCTCCGCGCATACCCGTTTGCAAACGATCAGCGCCAGCGCATGATAACATTTTGTTAATTCGGGTGACATGGTATGGATGTTTTCGCACACGAAGATGGAAACTGTCCTGAAAGAGATTTTTATAAGTGGATGGTAACTAGTACCACAGGCGAAACTTTCACCTCACCTTTCCGCAATTCTTCACCATGTACTTATTGGCACAGATTCGAGCTGCTTCAAGAGCTTCAGACGAAAGATGCTCTCGTTCGTTCGACATCATGTGCACACAGCACGGGAACTCATCAACGCTAGCCTTCTTCTTGCCGAGGTCGAAAATACGAATCTTTGGGTCGGGGACTCCTCGACAGAAACGTGATTTCGGATATGGCTTATTTTTTATGTACCGGTAACACCTAGCCGGTCGGCGACCCATTTCTAAACGGACACATTAGTGAATACTGCTTTCAAGTTTTTGTATGGAATATGTCCGATCATTACATCAATGAACTCGGTACTGAAAACATTCGAGGGTTAAGACGTCCTTTCTAAAATATAATACAGAACATAAAAACACCAAATAAATGCTTTAATTGCGATCTGCACAATAAAAGGCCTGTATAAATTGAAAAACACCTCAAGAACGCCAAGTTTCAACCGAAAACATTCCTAATAAAAGTTGCGAAACAGATTAAAGACGCGCACGAGGTGGCTATCACTGTCCTCAGAATCCTACCCTCACCCAAACACTGTTTGGTAATAAAACACACAACCATAACCGCGAAAAGAAAGAAAACTAGTAAGCTTAAAAGAAATTTAGGACCACACCAATAGAAATCCATGGTGGTACGAAGCGAAACGAAGACGGCTGGCTGCGTATTGAACGCGAGCGGTTGCGAAAAACTCGCTGGAGCGCATTATTTTTCTGTACTTCAGGGATGGAATCATCCTGAATACGGGAATTTCGTGATGGACATGGTTTAGGTACATTTGATGGACGGAACGGGAAACCCTCTTTGAAATCTAGATGGAGCACTTGGAAACAGGTCTACTAGGAGTAAGAACGAAGATAAGAACCTTTGAACTCTAGCCCTTTCAGTTTTTCAACCTTGGTCACTGCTTGATTGGCAAAAAAAANTTTTTTTTTTTTTTTTTTTTTTTGAAAGTCTTTGACCTCGGAGGATAGCACGAGGGAAGCGCTCGGGTGGAAAAACTGCCTAAATAGGGGTTAAGAGGGCCTCTTGAGTGAGATATATCGGGTGGTTTTTTGAAGAATGAAGTTCTAGCTTTAGTAAGAGCTGGTAGACTCTTCGTCTTCCAAGATTGGAGCATTACTCGGTCTTTGATCCTCGCTTGTCATCGAAAAACGAACGACTTATCTGATTGAAATGAACCCACTCCGCTTTGAACAAAGCAGACTATCATAAGATGTCTACAGATTTTGATACAGATTTCGCTATGCGGACTTTTATTTTTTTTGAGGCCATGCCACTACCAGTAACATTCGGTGAAGGGAATGGTCAACGCCCCCTCTTGTATATTCAAGCAGAAACCAAAACCTCTCCATGCTTTTTATTCAAGAGATGGCCTTAAGGGCAGACAACGTGTTCGTGATTCATAGATTTTATTTAGGAAGAGATCTAAGTTTGAAAAAATTTATTTCCATAAATAAAAATGTGAGACCACAAGCAATTCAGTGGCATTAGATAAAAGAACACCTCAATTGAATGTAGCCACATTATGGACATAATATAGATGGCATTTGTTTCTATTAGATACTGTATAAGGGAATCGTGCACCTATCAGAGAACAATGAGACCGCATTCAATACAATACTGAGCTCAGCATTCAACAGGGTTGCATGTTATCCACCGGATCCGATACTGCTGACAAGTTCACGGCGCAGAATTTTACCGGATGGCGTTCTCGGAATTGCATCCACAATTTCCACTCCACAGAGGTGTTTGTAAGAAGTGAATGTATCTGCAGTATGTACTGATTAATTAGCCATTCCAGAGAAAAAGCAGACAGTGAAAAGACATAGGAGAAGGAGAAATGATAGACAAGGTCGAGCGCTTTGAATCATAAACTGACATTAAAATTTCATGGCCTAAAACCTCCAGGGACCTGCTTTCATCTTCATAGTTTCAAACAACAAAGTATAAAAAGGAAAAAAGTCTTCAGGCGCTGATCAATCCCGTCTGAGGGATGAGCCCCCACATTCGACTCAAATTCAGGGTCATAGTGACGTTTGGGATGCCTATGTGCCCTACACAATACTTTGCGATGGTCAGCCAATATTCAAATCAGTGGTTCTATCCTTCCAGACGAGTCTGGACCTGTTAATCGACCGGGAAAGATGAACCCTTGGTTGTACCCTTGGTTGTTCCAGGTGGGTACCGTGCAGTGATTCGTACCCGCGACCATGCGTGTGCGATAGTGCGCCACTTGCCTCTACATCACTTTAGTCTTTTTCGAATATTAATCGCAAAAATTTCAGTTTCAACTGATGCATAAAACTCATGAAATAATGCAGCCATTGTTACGACGGAGAAAATGACCACAAAGGATTTTGTCTCTTGTAAAGGTGATCGTTAGCAAAACGTTGATCAAAGCATTCCGTTCAAACACGCTATGAGCAGAGAAAATTTTGGTCTATCCCACGCTGAGAGTTTACGAAAAATCGAGTTTTCGATTATGCATCACAAAAAAGATGGTAGGCATATGAAGAGAGACTTAGAGAGATAGAGAAGTGAGAGATCTCGAACATGGAATCCGAACCGTTTAATATAAGATAGATAATTTTTAGTTTTTCAATATTTAACCAGCTTTTTTGAGAGTAAATTAGTGTAGTCAAATTTGAAGGCAGGATTCGAAAGATGAACCTTTGACGAAATTGATGATTTCGTTGACATCAGGCTCGCCGACAATAAAGGCTTTCGGACGTTGACCATCCACATCATGGTCGACGCCCACTACTGCACAGTCCTTCACGCCAACAACGTTGGCTTTAATCGCTTCTTCAATTTCGAAAGGATTTACCTGAAAATGCGAACTGTTCAATAAGAATGACTGCAGCTTTTGCATATTGGCCCTGAGAAATCTTTCGTTTGATCGGGAAGTAATTTATTCGAAGGGCATGGTAAACACCCGTCTTTGACGCTAGCGAACAGATTTTCCATAGGATGGTTGCAGTCGCCCTCTTCCTTGAAGCTTGAAGAGAGAGCAACGAAAACAGCCGGGGGCAGGTGCGCTGCTGCTTCTTTCTTACCTGCCATCCACGAACTTTTATCATATCTTTCGTGCGGCCAGTAATGTAGACGAAGCCTTGGTCATCAATACAAGCCAAATCACCCGTATCAAACCATCCGTATGGTACAGCACTGGAATTAGTAGAAGGTTTAGAGTATTGGGTGAAAAACTATTTGGGATTAATCCAAGTCTGGGAGATGGAATCAGGTAAGAATGGCGAATGTGGCTAACATGATGTGTAACCAACGTTACAGAAGCCCTACAGCAAAGCAAAGCATTAAAAAAATCCTTCTAATACTATGATTGCCATTGTGGAGATGAAAACAAATGAAATGTAGAGAGAAGGATAGCGAAGGAATTCTTACAGATGCTCTCCTAAATATCCCTGCATATAGGTTGGAGCCTTTACCACGAGTCTGCCAACTTCACCGAATTTCATAAGATCGCCATGTTCATCAAGAATCTATAATCCAAATTATAAAACAAGATAGAATGAAATCCCTCGCAGACAGGTACAGGGTCGTCCAGCCAAGCGTTGTTTGGGATCCTGCCCGATTTTGAAGCTTAATAAAGTTTTAATTTCGAGAAAAGACCTTAGCTTGGACTCCAGGCATAGCTCTGCCGACGGATGACAGATGTGGATTCCTAATAGGAGTCACGAACAGTAGCACACCCGCTTCAGTCAAGCCATACACTACAAACATGGAAATCAGTAAGAATGAAGAAATAGGGCAAAATGTGTCAGCAAATGATCACATTGGGTGACATGTTCCAGACTAGGAAGACGACGTTTTAGTGACCGAAGAAGGACCTCATCACATTTTGCGGCTCCTACGAATACAGTTCTGGAAAGTATACATTTGGTCAAAACCGTAATTCTTGAAGCCCATACTACACTGTTAAAAACAAAATTACTCTATGAAGATAAATGATGGAAAAACAAAGTTCCTGGCGTTCACCGTCCACCTTGTTCTAGAGACACCGTTCACGAAAAATTTAGGGTACCCTTTTTTGACGGGAATTCATAGAACTACTCTAGAATAGACGCGCAGAAAACGATAAGCAAAAAGAAATAGAAAGGGTCAAAAAAGGGCTGGAAAGGGGGGTTGGACGAGTTTCACATTGGGAGAACGGCGGTTAAGGGAGTGTTCGGGCGAGTGCACGAAGGCGACGCAACGTCTGCAGTAGCAGACAACACACCCAATTTGCCTGACAATCTGACTGGCAGACTCTGGCAATTTGCCAAACAGCTTATCGATTTTTCACCAACTTCCCTCCAATGCGAAAGTGGTGAACGGCAATTAGATTTCGTAGTCAGCCTAGCGAGGGGCGGAGGGCGACCGTGGCTCACTCTCCGGCCCCTTATTGTGCCCTATCCAGACCTTTTCCGACCTCATTACTGCACAAATGGTATCAGAGGGGGCGTCGAATTCAAACCATGTGCAAATCTCCGAAACCATTTTTTCGTGAACAGTGCCTTTAAGAACGGGTGCGGATGAACTGCTCTGTCTCGCCTTTGTACATTCTTACGTTTTTTCTTCGACAAGCGAGTAAAACTAATAAATCTCAGAGCGTTGAAGAGTTTATTGGATCTGATGCTATGTTGACCTGGAACCTTTTTCTCATACTACGTGGGAGGTAGAGCGAAAGGTGCACCTTATTCACCCATCAGTACTTCAGAATGTAAGCGTTTTCTTGGAGTTCCCTGAAAGCCCATAGGATTTCGAAAGCATAGGAAAACCTGAGCGTGGAGGATAAGGGTTTCCTTGCAGAAGGAGACCACGAGCAAATCATCTTTGTGATAATGCTAACCCTACCTCAATGAGCAGTGCAAACGATCCGAAACGCCTATTCCCAATTCTTAGTACCCCCACTGCATCGAGCATTATCGAAGTGACCCGTTTTGATTTTGAAAAAAACAAAACAAAAAACAAAATTTTGAAAAGTAATTAAAGAGCTCAATGGTTGTAGAGTGCAACTGACTTGAGACTCCCTAGTTTGAATGAGTCGACTAATGGGTGCTTCACGAGAAAGTCCATAATGGGTGGAACAATGTTGATAGTAGTAATCTATAACAAATAAACATCATAGTAGAATCCAATGGAATTTCATATATGGGACCAATTTTAGGATGACATTACGGAGGGTTGTGGAAAACACGATAAAAGTAGTTTTTAGTAGTTAGCAAATTGTCTAGCTGCTCGCGATGATTTTTGACTCGAGCATCAGCATCTGTTCGCCTTTACTTAGTGGCTGAGTAAAATTATGGATGCGACCAACTGCTCTTTACTGCAACTAGTACTGCGGCCACACCGCACATGTCTACTTGCCTCACTGCATTTCCTGGTGAAAGTTTAACGAATTTGGAATTATTCGCTAATTCTTTGGTCATATTTCCATAAGCCCTCTAAAAGCTTCAGAGAAAAGGGTTTTACGGTTAACAGAGAAACAGGTCTACAACTTCTGAGGCAATACCTTCACTATCCCCTGGATAAAGGGAAATCGAGGAAAATTGCTATGAAAATGTTATTCATGGCGATCCTAATTGACAATGACCACATTAACAACAGTGACCAATCTAAAAACTCACTTTAAAGTCTTGAAGTATTCGTAAGAATCCTTCCTCATTCCATTTCTTATTGACAACTACCGTAGCACCCTGTATAAGCATACAGAATACGGTAATGAGGCCACCAGCATGAAAGTATGGCAGAACGCCATGAACACGATCGTCATCGTTTACGAGTGGAAAAGGATACTCTTTGGAGTTACCAGCGCGTACAGATCTTAACGGAGTTTTTTTAATGAAAAGCCGCCTACAAGGTAGTTTGATAGTGTAAATCGTGTGAATAGAGGTGGTAATGGACACTCATAAAGAGGAGAAAAATCATCATTGGAGGCTCATTGCGTTGACCAATATGAGGTAAGAAAAGACATTTATTTCATCAAAACCTACTAGATCACGGCTTGATGTTAGAAAATGCGTTTATTGCTCCTACCGTAATCGCTCCTAGGCTTCTTACCACGTTAATGGCTGAGGTTTGTGGCTTCCAGTGATGGGTGGAGCTGTTTGTGCAAGATGATCTCCCTTTTGGCCTACTGTTCTCAACTTGAAACTAACCTTGGGCTGTAAAAGGGATGATCAGCTAATAGAGCGAAATGAAGCAATCCTCGTTACCTATCGCAGTTTCAGTGGATGTCTAAGTATAAATGGTCAATCGTGGAGTAAAAACTGACAATATCTGACAAAGATGTGCTAAAAGCGTGCGATGATTGTGTCGAATGGCTTTCGGTGGTCCAGTTGTGCCGGAGGAGAAGAAGATAAAGGCCTAAATCCGAAAGATACTAAAGGGCAGCGCCTCTAATGCTTACCACTCTTACCGTGTCCTCCTCATTAGGTTCCTTATAAGCAACCGACGGTGATGGTTCACGCTTCAGGAGGTCTTCGAGAATGATCGTAGATATTGCCTCAAATTTCGGTTGAGCAAGAATTTCGTTGACTTTCGCGGCATACTCCTTTTCTGTTAGGACGTAGTCAACCTTGCATTCGTTCAAATACTTCTCAATTTCATCTGTAACGGATGCTAGAAAAGTCAGTAATAAGGAAGATGTAATGATTAGCCTTCATAGAGTGCGCCACGCACTTGAAATCTGCTTAAGTTAACGAAACATTCCTATGCTGCTCAGGTACATATATGCGGTGGCTTACGTCGGGTAGTCGATTTTGAAGATAGCTTTTCACTTTTTGGAAGTGTTGAAGGCTTGGAGTTCAGGAAGGAATCAAGGTTTTTTCGAGCTCCCCAGCCATTGAGTTGCTACCACCCGCAAAAGTCTCAGTTCATTGGATTTCGAACAGATTTCCAGCAAACAGAACGGTGAAGCTCGGACAAAATAATTTTGGAATCTGATGACTTACATCGCTTCGATGCTGGATTCACAGGCAGAATGATAGCACCAACATCTATTGCTGCCAAGTAGACAAGAAGTATAGAGATTGAGTTTCCGCACACCGCTGCGATGACAGTGCCCTTAAATTTGGTAACAAGATTGCAAGGACAAATTACTAATGCTGATCGATTTCGATCAATATCAATACAGTGCTTTGGACGATTTGGACAATGTGCTGGTGGAATTTAATTTTCGCTCGAACTGATGTAGGCTTATAAATGAATTGCGTCACAATATTGTCATTCCTATAGACTGCCGTCATTTCCACTGCTTGGCTCATAAGGGAAATAAATACTTGTTTGACAACAGACTTCCCTCCTTGGAAGCGTTAGAAAACAAACTGTGCATTTCGCTGATGGGTTGTTTCTCAAAAGCTTCAAAAAGAAAAGGAATGACGTCAAAAATGGTTATGGTAACAGACCTTGTTAATCCCTATTAGCTGCCGTTGAACTCGTTCCACAGCAGACGGTAATTCCAAGAATGTCAGCTTTTCTCCAGTATCTGGATCAATCTGCAATGCAGCTGCTAGAAAGTTCGCCGTGACAGTAGGCAAATGCATTCAAAAGTCAAATTCGAGCTATAATCAGACAGCTAAAAAGTGTAAGCGCCTCTATATTGGATCTCCTTCCCAAATAATTCATCCTTTGCATGAGTCAGAGAGCCTTCATTGCTTTGAAAATCACTGAAACACGTAATCACGAGCTGGTAAAGAGGTGGCACCCCAAAACTTCAGTGCTGTTAGTCCTACTCGTAGCACCATCTTCTTTACAGCTAACAGAAGATCATCTTGGTGATTGTAAGTAATGAAGTCAAAATGACTCACCAATGCCTCCTTCGCTCCATAGGAAGAGGAGTAATCGAGGAAGGCCCGACTAAACGAAACGTGCTTGGACGGGAACTTTTTGAGTTGGATATCCGACACTACGGACATCTCCGCTGAGATCTGCTGAAGAAGTCTAGCGACAGCAAAATGCATAAATGGATCGTCCGATTTTTAAGATAATTCAGGATATATTCAGATCTTTAAGAGGAGGCTATCGCTCCTCAAAATCTCAGAAAGAGTATTTCAATATTATAAGGGTCACATAGCCAGAATTTTATGGAGTGACACGATTCTGTTAGAGGACTCTATTAACAGAGACTGTTGATTGAAGCTTATTAGACGATAACAAGCCAGTGAGTCTTCCCTGCTGGTAGACCCTTTCATGTGGATCGTAGTACTCGAGCTGAGGATGGCAATTCCAATAGGGCTAAGCTAATAGCTAGTTGGGAAGAACACTGTTACATAGTCCTAACTGTTGGGGAGAGGTTTTTCTGCGACAATGTGGAACGACTGTGCAGATCCTTATAGGTCTTTTCTGCGTTTAAAAGGGTATTTCTTCACGTATTTGCAGTCATTCTGCCGATTTTTTTCCAACAAGAAGTGTGGGAGGGAGCCATTTTTCTTGGTGTATAGTGTAAAAGTTGGTATTTTCTCTCCATCCTGATCGCAGTTTATCGAAAAGGAAAATCGAATGAAAAATGACGGAAGAAGGCGGAAGAAGATGGGATGAATACGGGGCCTTTCGCTACAAGCTCAGCCTCTCTCAAAAAGCTAGTTCTGGTCACAATAATCTGAAACAGTCTGTCTGTATCTGTATTTCTTCCCAATTCACCGATATATGCAGTCAGAAAAGGTGGTATCACTACAGTTGCTACCCCACCCGAGCCTTTCCCTTGATTATCTTCGCCTTAGAAAAACTACATCCGGGTTTGTATTTCATTCCTTATCAGGAACTTTATTTCATTCTTTATCAGAGACCCTGTTAGTGAAAAACCCTTGATCAAAACAATTGCATAACAAGTAACAGGAAAAATCACTGGTAAACAGATGAAAACATAAATTAGTGATACGGTAGCCTTGTTTACCATCTGATAATCAATGGCAACCTAGGTGTTCTATTCCCTAATTATGAATTCAGATCTGAATTCTAAAAGCTCTAACTAACATACGTCAACCATATTTGATTGTTTCCATCTGCGGGTTGCAACTCGATCTAGCTGCAGAGTTGTTCGCCATCTGCAGCCTTTTAATATACTTCACCAATTTTCTGACACTTTTATTAGCTCTGGCTTTTTGTACAGAGCATTGAATCATATTCAAAAGTTTTATTTGAAAGAATAGGATCAGCTTGACAAAGGCTGGGATTCTGATAAATCTTAGGAAGATCCGCTTTGTTCAAACCCATTTCGTGTCGAAAATCATGGGGTATCTGAGAATTCTCTTTGCACAGTTTAGAGTAAGCACTTTCATGTAAGGTCACCGTGGTAGTCACAACCAATTGGTTTTTCAGGAGATTTTCGTTTCCCGATGCTGGCCACTATAAATGACAGTCGATCAGATGAAATCATTGCTGGGACAGTTGTACTCACGGTGAGATTCAGGGCGATTCCTTTTTTAAGATGATTCTTGGTGGAGTAACTCTTTTTTCAAAGCCACATATGATAGAAATAATAATTGTATTTGCTTTCTATTATTGCTGTTAGCAGGAGAAAGCGTGAATGAGTGTATTACACCAGCACAGTGAACGTTTTTCGGCGTTCGAACCGGAGTTATTATTTTTTGGCTGAGTGTCTGCCGCGGAAGTGACATTCATCCCGAAAGTGTTTGACTATTGAGTTCGGGCTTTTTCTAGAAATGATCTACTTGATTTCCTCTACAAGAATATGCTCAAAAAACCATCCGCATATTCGCAAAATTAGGCTTAACTACTTCGAGAAATATTGGAAGGTGGCGCAATCATTCCGCGATCTCAGTAACTTTCGGGCGATCGAACAATCAGCCAGAGCCAACTAAGAAATGGGATCTGCCCCTGAATCTGCCATATTCACCAGCAGAAACTTTTATGGACTGTCTCATCAACCGTTTATTGAAAAAATGGCTAGCGAATAGAAGTTACGTCGATTTAGATG
>UZAF01016267.1:17357-37980 GCA_900617895.1 Haemonchus placei | reverse complement strand
GTCCAAGTCACGGATTAGCTGGTCTTGTTCTCGTAATCCAGACCACTGCTGCATTCTCGAGGTGCAGCTATAAGCATTCGAACACTACCAGCAAAAAGTGTGATCACAATCTAAAAAAAAAACAATTAAATGCAGGGTATTGCCAACATCCGCCAGCTTGATGCTTTTGGTGAATGAAAGTGGCATTCTCGTTATATAATACGAGACAGTTTGTTTTTATGGTAGACGAGGATTGGTCATTCTTTTCGTCAGACTATTTATTGCAACGAAAACAAAGCTCCCAGACAAAAAACATTTTGTTGACAAGTAAGCAGACGGATACAACTGTGTTTCACAGTACTGACTACAAAATAAGCCTGTCTGTGTCATCACAAAATGCACGAAAACACTTGTTGTCTTGAGGATTTTTTTTGCAACGTAAATAGTGTTGTTGATGGTCTGCAGCAGAACGTTTCATCTGCATCGGCTATGTCGTATACATGCATTTCGATACGCTCCAACAACCTTTCACACCTATGTTAGATTAGGAACACCATTAGTAGCATTAGATGAAGTCTTACCTCACAGCTCCAAAGCCCATTCTCATGTTGCTTTTATATCGGGGGAACTGGTAACGGAATCAAATCTCTAAGGGCTCTGTTAAGTTGGCAAAGGGTAATTGCGTTTTTTTCAACCTCAAGCATTTTAGGCGGAGGTGGTGCAGTGGCAAGTGGTGCACTATCACACACGCATGGTCAGGTCTTGATTTTCATCCCTCGGGACTGGATAATTGGTACCAAGCTCGTATGGGAGGGTAAAAGATCGGCTTACCACTGGAAGTCATTATATAGGTCACATACGCACTCATTACATCACTAAGATTTTGAATGGAAGTGGAATGCGGGGCGTATCCCTTAGAAGCGATTGATCAACGCTCAAAGGCTAGCCTCCATCCTTTCACTCCGAGAATTCAAATTGAGAGGCGCTACTCATTTTCGAGAGTAATTTATGTTCACTAACCAGATACCTGAGTATTTCATGGTAAATATCCAACCAATTAAAATTTTCTTTTGTATAGAATATGTAACGTAACTTCGTTTTCCCGAAATATTTATACGCATATACTTAATTGTCTATCTAATAGTGAACCCAACAAATCTCCCTTCTTTCCGGCCTAGGTACTCATACATTTGGGTTTTTCGAAATGAGGGGTAAGCAATTTCCTAATGAATCGCCGTTTCCATCGTGTCATCTAAAGTTTTGAATTATTTTCGAATCAATCTTGATTTTGTTGTGATGCACTTCACTTTTTCTTTGCTTGTAGGCCAAATGAGGTCCTATTTCCAAAATCTTTTTTTTTTGTGTGATCAATGGGCGCCCCCTTGAGGTGTATTTGAACAAACAAATAAATAAATAAACTAATTAATTAATAAATCTACTCATGGAGCAAGATTAACTCAAACATGTTCCCAATTTTCGAGGGCTAATGAATTCTCTGAATAAATGAATAGTAGTAATCTTCAACAAAAGACTTCTCATCAATAGGAAGGAAAAGCTTCGAGTCAATCTTGATCTCGAATTTTGGAGAAATGTGAAAAAAGGTTCTATTTTTTTAGGAAGTAAAGAGCTAGAACACCATTAACGCTTTCAAAATACATTTCTCCCGAATATCCTTTCAGCTTCAATTAGTAGTGCTTTTTGAGGTGCGCTAGATGAATGCTGGATGTCCTTAAGGTCTGCAATTTGTTTGAGACTTTTTGGTTTTTAGCGGTTTGATTGATCATTCCATGTTTATTTGAATTGCAGCTTTTATGGCTTTTTCAGAAGCTTCAAACCCGTCAAAAAGCTTCAGAGGATCATTCTGGCAGCATAACACTTAATTACATCTATGACTATGCATGCATAGATTTTTGAAGTTCTCATATGAAAAATCAGTTGTTGTTGTTGTTGATGTTATTGTTGTTGTAGTTGCTGTTGAAGCTGCTTTTGCTAAGTTCTTGTTGTGAGCCACTGTACAGAACTCATTTGATATCGTAAGAAACAAAGAACGTAAGTCGAGGATTATTTCATCTTTTCCTCCGAATAACTCCCAACAACAGTACGATGTTGGTCGCCCGAAGTTCATTTTCTGAGAAAACATTGGATCTGTGGTGCTAACCCTTTTACAACTTTCTCTGTGCCCAGCGTCATTACTTTGGCAATTATGATAGCATTCTTTTAACCCTATAATCATTTCCGAATTTAGCATTTTCCAGATAATTTTCCCTCCTGAAAGCTACTATGGATGACTTGCTCTCGAATGCCACCATGAATGACTCGCTCTCGAATCCTACCATGGATGTCTTGCTCTCAAATGATAACATGAATGACAACCGATCAGATGAAATCATCGCTGGGGCAGCTGTGCTTACGGTGAGGTTCGAGGTGTTTTCTTTGTTTCATTAAACCGGAAGGGAGTAGCCATCTGTACAGTGCAATGTGCCTTCAGTCAGTGCTGCCAATAAGAGACTGTATGAAGGCATCCCTTATCAACACAACAAATTTGAAGTCGCCCAGCCTTCAGGCCAAACTAGCAGAAGTGGCATTCATAGGGCTTGTAGACCTGTTGAGTGGGGTTAGTGAGAACGAATAATTGCTTCTCTTTAGCCGGCGTTTCGCTAATGCATTCACCACCGCTCCCAAATTCCTAACAAAGTATCGCAGATATTGACTGCACTGCTGTCTTTGAACACATCCGTTACCATATCACTCATCAATACTGTAATTTGACTGCTACTGCTTTGTCACTTGTCGCCTCTTGGCAGACAGACCACGTATACTTTAGCCTTTGGTAGGTGTACTAGTGCTTCTTTGGGTAGCAGCGTTGTATTTCCGATCGTGAATTCAAGAGCTTGGCAGGTTTTTGTCTTAGTATAACGCATTTGAATTAGAATGGCCATGACAATTGACATCAGGTTCATCGTTGAGGGCTGCATGGGACAGCTTTTGTGCAGCTTCTTTCAGCACTACAGTATGCGCTTTTGGTTTCGTTTTAAAAAAATAGTCATTTCCGTAGGGAAGGGAGAAATCGCTGCTCCGAATGATCACACTCAGCAGCAGAGTATGGGAAAGTAGATGTGTCGTGCAGTATGAACCTTATGCCGCCCAAAAACAGTGTTTTTTCATAGAACCTGTACAAATCCTTTAGTAGACACTCTTTTCTGGATCATCAAAGGACAACGCCATCACGTTTCACAAAGGAAGGAGAAGCTGTAAGTAGGCAAATGGGACTTCATACAGCTTCCAGAAACCACTCTGTTGTGGCCAAGTTCCTGTGCAAGAATTGAAAGCAGTTGTAACCTATTTTTGTTTAGGTAGGCCTCATAGGAAATGCGTTGAATATTGCTGCTGTGGTGATGATATACCGTACGCCTCAGTTGCACAATGCTTTCGGATTCATTTGTGCTTCGCACCTACTCGCCGACATTGGCCTGCTCATCGTGTTTTCGTTCTGGGCTGCTCCGATGCTTCTTTTGTGAGTTTCTGAAAGTGTTCATGCAGACAGATAGGTAAATATATTTACACAGCCCCTCATAAGGTTCACTCAGCTGGATCCGATTACGTGAAGGCGCAAGCACGCTGCATTGCCAAAACAATGATGTAATTAATCTTATTGAGGATCTATAAGACATCTTTGTTGGGGGACAGAAGGGGGGGGGGACTGCGAAATAAACCAGAACGATGATGCCTATGAAGCTTTTTGGATGTATGAGTTACCTCAGGTGTCAATGAAGGCGACAGGTATATAGGCGCATAGGCGGTGTAGCTGAAAGCCATGGATATGAGCTACCCTTCCACTCAGACTGTCCAGAAGTTATTTTTGGAACAAAGTGTCGTTTCGGCTTTGGATGTTCATTTGTGCTCTCCTCTCCCAGCGAATCTTTGCGCTCAGTTCACAGCTAAGCCAGAATGAACGGGTTTACTGCTGATTACAACAATCAAGGAGGAGGTATAAGTTTCAGTCGATGAAGGGTTTATCGCATAAAAGATTGCCCAAGTAGGATCGATATATTGAGATTGAGTGAAAGATCCGCGAGGCGAAACGGTTGCATGTAATCCAAATCAATGGTCTCCTTCACTTCGAATAAGGCAATTCATGGCTATGGAGACATGAATGACAATGACATGAGATGGATTTTGTTAAGTGAACATGTCATATTTGCTCTGATAGTGTGACATTTTAGTGGTTTTTCTGAGTCAGTGACCCACTCCTTCATTGGCGAGAGAATGGGTCAGCTCGTTTCGATGTTCTGGTACGCATCTATATATGGTCATTTCCAAATTGCACTTAATCGACTCATGGCTATTAAATATCCAGTAACGTACAGGTACGTCATTGAATGTGATCTCAAAATGAGTACGGTTTTCGGAAAACTCCCCCGGTTTCCGAGGCTATAAATGAAAACTTTTCGATTAACAAGTTCGTTTGTCAGTCCGTGCAGTTCCCATTCCGATATGGTTCACTAATTCGACTAGAATTTTTGTTTTCCCACTTCCGTGAAAGGTTTCGGGGAAGAGTTCAGGCNTATACTTGATCAATTTCAGAAGTTTATTCTCCAATCGAGGAACAGTAAGAATCTTGCTGGTGTTTTGGTTGATTCCTTTCCTACAAGTCGCCATCCAGTTCTTCGGTAAGGTTTCAGGAGTCATATCGATAAAGAGAGCTTAGTGTGCGCGCGTAGGTGTGTGCAGGTGTACGTGTGCGAGTGTGTGCTTGGGTGTGTGGGTATGTGTAGTTCCGTGTATGTGTGTCTTCGTGTATAGTTCGTGTATAGTTAGCTCTATGTGTACATACGGCTCTATGTACAGCTCTATGTATGTGTGCGTGTCTTACAGCAGTACCTGTGGCCTACCTTTACACTGCAGCTCGCACTTCATGCGCATTCAATAAATAAATAAATAAATAAGTAGGTGTGCGCGTCGTTGTGTGTGAGAGTGTGTAAAATTGTGGGTGTGCATGTGTAGTTATGTGTAAGTACATGTGTAGAAGTGTTTATGGGGTCCGGACAGGTGCAGGTGCTTGTTTAGAAGATGTGTATGTAGGTGTGTCGATGTTTGTGTACGTGAGTGCCCGTCTGTAAGTGTGTGTGTGTGTAGGTGTATGTGTGTTGGTCAGGAGGTGTGTCTATCCTCGTCTATCGGAACACTACATCAGGATTAATGACACTATACTAGTACTCAAGTAATATCCTCTTCATGTAGCCGTCAAGAAACTTTCAGACGATTGCAACATCACATTCCATGTTGAGTTGTTTATGTGGTCGTATGCCAATACCGAATGTGGTTATATATTTGCTGTTTACGTGGCTTTTATACATGGAGCAACTTTGTGCACTATTGTTGTTGTCATTAATACCATTTCTTTTTTTGCTATTCTGAAAGAAATGAAGGTAACCATCCCAATATTTTTTTTTACTTTACATCTTGGAAAATTTTCGGTTTATTCGGTTTTCGGTTTCTAAATTACTACTAACCTTGTTTTTTGTAGAAACTGGCACGATCGTTAAGTCAAGCACAAGAGGCGAGTATACTCAGGAACAACATTCGTCTTTATGTACAGGTAAGGATTTACAGCATCAAGCTATTATCTCGAACTGATTGTTTACATCAATCCGATGTGAATTAATATCAAGGACCACGGGTACCCAATAAAGCGGAATCGCTTGAATTCCCACTACTTCGCACGAAATTGAGCTCTCAGCCGTAGGATTAAGTTTATAAACATTCGAAAGCCTGAGACTCATTACCGCAAAAAATCCGTAGCAATGACAGCAGATCAATTGGAATATGCTCCATTGCTATCCATGGTCTTTCACCAACAGCCTAAATGACTTCACTTCGAATGTAGTTGACTGGGCTTTGATGAGTCCATCTTTTCTTTCTCCAAGTCGATGTAGGTTTTGATCATCTGGACCTTTAGGTGGTCTTGAAACTCCAAAAATTGAGGGATAGTAGGAGGAGGGTGTGAGATTCGGATAGTGAAAAAAATAAACAGAACATAATGAAGATAATATGACTACCGTTCAGGGTTGCACACAAGCCGCATGCTTCGTATCGGCCGTTTTGGCTTTCCGTTTCGTACCTGGCCAGTTAACAACAAGATGGTCGAAATTCGCTACACTTACAATTGGATGGGAACTGGTACATGCGGTGGATGGGTAATCTTTTTTGATTTGACCAGCTATTTTACCATCTACGTGGACATTTGATTTAGGCTGATTTTGATCGTCTTTTATGAAAAATTCCATGCTCTGCTGCGTCGTCCGTCTTCGCTATGGCAGAAGAAAAATTTCCTCACCTCAGTATCAACGATGTAATCATTCAGCTCTTTAACAGATAAGCAGCATTTACAACCCCTACGAACCGAGAGTGCTCTACAGTGGGGCATGTGATGACGTAGGTGAAGCCCTAGGTCACAACGCGATTTTTTCGCACCCCTCGAATATGATCCAGTTACCGGGCACGTGCCATCAGTAACCCCCCCCGGCCGTGGCTCACTCTGCAACCGAGAGATTGGTGAATAATCGTTCAGAGCTACAACACGATTCAATGCATCGACCTCTTTCTGATAATACCATTCACATCACTTTTTAACGAATTTTACCGATGTACTGCTTCATTTTCCCAGAAGTTTTCTTTTTTTCCAACATGTCTTCAAGAGCAATTTTTGAGTTTTGCAACAAAAATTTTTTTTTCAGATCTGGACGAACGACGACCCATACATAATGTGTGGAACGCCTCTTCATCATGCTACTATGCCTATTGAACCCCTGTTCGGTCACAAATTTCTAGATGTGGCGATATCATGAGTACTAGTAGTACCCTTATACCATAGCTTTTTCATAGGCTCTGGGCAAATGTATACGATTCTACTACAGTCGGATTCTTGAACTTTTTTTGATTTCCTCTCACGTATAGGTGCGAGTAATAAACATATGCAGTGGTATTGTAGGGATATACTTACTGATTTGCAACGTTTCATTTACCATATTTATCAAACATCTGAGGTGTTCCATTCTTCGGACTTAGAGGTGGAAGGGGTCAGAGGAAGCTCACTACAGGCCTTATAAATAGTTTCAAATTGTTCTAGCGTAATTCCCTCGGCGCAATATGTTCTTACGTTCCACAACACATTGCCACAAAGAAGAAGTTCACAACGCTGAAGTAAAGAGTTTCGTGCAGTTAGTAAAACCTGAGCTTTACCTCGAGAAAGATTTCTATTGGTGCATACATAGCTGCTGTGCTTCAACTTCGTATGGAACGCAAATCTCTGTAACATACAAACTTCTCGTATAGGACGCAGACAGCATAAAACTGTCAGTACCCAGTTTGGGGATTCCTCCGTGAAACGCAACCGCACACGCACCAGGATTGTCCTCAAACTGAACAACGACTTTTACAGGATTTACAAGGCCTCTGTGTAAAAATAATCCTCCTGAAAGACATACCACGTATACCTCAGCCTTTGGTAGCTATTCTAGCGCTTTCTCTTGGAAGGTTTTTCTCTCGACATAACCCATCCGAAGTAGAACGGTTAAGACGGTTAAAATCAGCATCATCGTTGAAGGCTACATGTGTGAAAACATGGAGAACCGAATGTTGTCTGACCATTACACAGTGATTGCATCGTGTGCAGGCGATGTGTCATCTAGAAGCAGGGCTTTCTCATGGTTGTACAAATACTGCGATGAAGGGTCGTGTCTTCGAGTAGTTATAGAACGACACGGTTACATTTGGCAGCGAATTCTTGGAAGTAAGCAGTGGCCAAGTGGCCAACGCTGCTCGAATACCTACATTCAGAAAGCTCCACTCGTGTCTCTTTCCACGGTGTTGTTGATAGTTTGCAGCGAAACATTCCATCCGCATTGACTTCGACGTAGACGTGCCTTTCAGTACTGCTCACCAACTTCTTCACGATCATATATATTCGTTCAAGCTCATCATTTACAACACTACTGAGGTCGCGTCGCAGAATTCTAAAACCCTTTTTTCTAAGGGTTAAGGAAAAGGTTGCCGTTGCCGAAAGAAAATTGGCGTTCTATCAGACTAGCTACTGACTAAATGCGTATTTTTCTGTCTACTTCAAACATTCTTCCTGAAAGACGACTGAATTTATATTTACAGATCGAAGCCTGATTGTTTTATGTTCAGGATGAGGCTAAATTGGTATTTCTTCTGTTCTCAGCACAGGAGCTCAGGAACCTTTCTTAGTCAAAAGTTTCTCAGTCGATTTTTTTTTGAGTTTTGAGTTAAAAATGTAGTTTTTTTTATACTCAAGCCATAACAGAAGGGTAGGTGGCTCAAATGAGTTTCAATTCTGATCCCATACCAACTTCCCTGCAGCTAGCGTTCACAGCTGGATGTTAGCGGTTCCCTTCCTCTTCCTGAATTTCCCATTGAAATCAACTGGAGGGTCCGATCCTTCATTCCAAGGTCCTCACTCCAATTATTTTGCCAACAAATCTCACTCTACCATTTCATGCGGTGGAGCATGCTCTAGATCAAAAGTCCAGATCGTTTCTTTGCCGCTGAAGGGTGCCATTTGCTCAGGGCTGATTTTTAGTGGAGTGGTTATCCATCCAATGTTTGTCTTGAATCGCAGTCGTTTATGAATTTCTTCACAGGGTTTTTACTTGAAGCTTCTGAGAAGCCGTAGAAAACTATCCTGAAAGCGTAGCACCTATTTACAGCTGTGAGTATGCATGGACTGCTCACAAAAGTTGTCTTGTTGTTGTTGTTGTTGTTGTTGTTGTTGCAGCTAGTTCACTGTCGTTAACGCCTTTCGAATTCATTTGATTTTATAGGAAGCTCTTCAGTCGAGAAACATCTTATCCATTGTTCCAAATCATCAGATTATCAACAACGCCAAAATGTTGATCGCTTTAAGTTTTTTTTTTTGGAAAATATCCAACCTTTGGTGGTAACGTTTCCTTAACTTTCTCCGTATAGGTGTCTCAAGACATTACGCTGGCAGTTTAGGTACCATTTTTCTCACTCTTATATTATCTTTAAAACTAACGATTTCAGGGAATTTTCGCTCTGAAATGTCAACATGAATGACAAGCCATTGGTTTTGGTCAGTTCTGAAGAAGAGAGCTTATGAAGGAGTCCTCCATCAACAAAGCAGGTTTGAGCCGGCCAGCATTCAGGTCAAACTAATGGATACGGCAATCATAGGGTTTCTAGGCATTTGGAACGGGAAATTAGGGACTCTTCTCTTTAGTCGGTCTTTAGCTCATATATTCGTCACCTAACCCAACCTCCGACCATGTATCGTGGATACTCACTGCTTTGCTGCCTCTGAACGCATCCGATACCCTATTACTTATAATGCGCAAGATGTGAAATCAATGGTCATAGTTCCTTGAGTGCAAGTTGAACATAGTGAAAGGTGACCGATGCAAGTAACCTTAAGAAGGGGACCTTCAAGCAACGAAGAGGTCAATGTAGTGATGCGAAATTGGTTACACATGCAATCAAAACAATTTTTCGTCTACAGACTTCAAAAACTTGTGGAACTTTGGAATAAGTAGATTTTTTTCCTCTCGAACTCATTCCAACGCACTCTCCTACATATTCTCAATTGCTACATTTTATTCACGACATTGGTCAATCATTCTCGACTGGCCGTTTCTTTAAATCCAGAGTTGGCAGAGTCGTCCCACTACAGGCTTCATAAAAGGATCTGAACTGATCTTGCGTAATGTTCGCTGCGCGATATCTTTTTCCATTCCACATCACTTTGCCGCAGTGGAGTGGTTCATTACGCTGTCCTCGCTTCAAAGATTTAAGTAAGATACAAGTTTAGGGATCGTTAGTATTCGCTATTTTTTCTCAGCGGTGGTTTTTCTTTATGTAAGATATGGGAGCTGAAGGTAAGGTAAAATGCCGTTGCATTGGTAGGGAAATTGAACTGAAGAAATGATCTCCGAGTTCCAGTCTTCTGGATGACATGGCTAGATTGCTATATCTGCCCGACTAACACATACGCTATCAAAGAATGGAACAGTTCCGCAGCCAAACCTTCGCCGGAGGTCCACAAAGGGAGCTCATCAAGTAAATCGTAGAGTTTTTATGCGATCTCTTACTGAAAAAAGCACAGGGTTGTGAAGTCTATGCCATACGCCATAGTAGCGACTCGGGACCACATACTTCGCTATTTTATCGGCCAAAGAGTGATATTTATAGTTCATGTTCCTTCAGCCGTTTTACCCGCTCAGGCCAATTACCAAACCATCAAGAGAAACGGACGACTAGAATCAATGTAATTGTGTTTAGGGAGACTGTGATAACACATGTACCCTCAATCGTACGTTAGATGTAAGAATTGTTTGTAGAGAAGCGAAATGAAATAGAATCTGCGATTGACAAGGTCGTCCAGTTGAACTTGTTTCACACTGTGAATTAGACCAGGGGCAGGGACCATTATGGGAGATGGACGGCAGAACAGAATACCAATAAAACCATGGAAACAAAAAACCTTTCAAACAATTTTTTTCCAGCTCCAGCCATTTGTTGTCTGTAAGGTAAGTTTTGAAAACTTGCCGCAGGAGTGGGTCCATCGGAATATCGTTGTTCAACAGTAAATGTAACTGCATTATCCAAGCAGTTTACCAGTAAGGAAGGCCTTATAGAAAAGGAGCTATAATCACCTGTGCCCAAATTTCTCCACGTGATACCAGTAGAAGAGAGTGCCAGGAAAATCCTTCAAGCTCAGCGTAGCGATTCCTGATCAAGGAATAAGGCTAAAAGTTTATTCAGAGAGCCCAACCTGCCCAATGATGCCCCAGTTTTAGATGGACAATTTCGAGAGGATTTGTTGCCAACTCTTCATTGGATAGCTATTACTTTCATTCCCAGGGATTGTGTGGTGATACTACTACTTTATCATACATAGTGATTGTGTGGTGATAAAGAGCTTTTCATTCCCGATACATAGAATGTGGTTCATTTACCGGATCATCCTCTTCTACTCATCTTGTCATTCTTCAGCTTACTCACCGAGGTTTTTTATGTTCTTCGTCAAACGGCTCTCTCAGCTCTTTAGAAAGAAACCACCATTCACCACATCCAAAGAGGAGACCTCCAGCGTCGTCGACTTCTACTCAAAGGACGTTCCAGTGGTACAGCAGTACAGACCCGATAATAGTGACGAGCTAATCACCGCTTTACCACCTGATATCACCTCATCAAACAGCGCCCGGTCGATTTCGACGTGCCCGACGTCCAAGGAATATCAAGCCAATCCATTCAGAGTTGAAACGAACTTCTGCTGTGAAAGGGAAGCTCGAAAAGGTCCGTTTTGTTCTTAAACAGGCTTGTACAAGCCTGAGTGCAATCAAGAGCACGTCAGTGCTCACTACCTTTTGAGTATCAGTATCGTTCAAAGTCCTTTACCGACTCTAAACGCCGGTCCTACTTCAAGGCTTGGCTGCATCTCACGCCTTGGAAATAAAAAACGTTTGAATTCTTTCAGAAATAGTCCGTCTGAACCACGTACTACAATCTGTTCCTGATGATTACGACCGACAACATGCCATTTTATACTACGAACTGGGAAATGCCTACTTCGCTCTGAAGGCGTTCGACACATGCATGCAATTGTTCCGCAAAAGTCGTCGCATAGCAAGGTGTGTCACTGAAATCCCTTCCTTAAAATTATAATTAGATCTATTTACGCAGCAAATGCCTGTTCAGCAACAAGCATTTCTCTGAAATACTCGGAAAAAACGAAGGTTTTGGATGGTCCGCCCTCAACGGACTCGAAATGTGACATACTAGGCATAAGGCCTGAGCCCACAGCCTGGCACCGGATTCCCTTATGTGCCCGACTGCTTTCGCATTTTTGTTCTCCTTGGTCTCTAAGCACGTTTGCCTCAGGTTGTGGAGATACTCATCGCGGCTGTGAATATACCAACTGAATGTTACTTGCATGATAGCACGCAATCAGAAGCTATCAATCTGCTAGCTCCACTGCCCAATCATCCGCGAGACCAGTTGGCCTCCCGGTCTTATTAGTAGTAGAATCCTACTGTCAGCTTCTCAAAAGAAGTACTAGATATTCGTGGAGCTTAAGTAATAGAACGATTTACTCTGAAAATGGTATGTCCTCACCAGACAAACCGGCACAATGCGTGTGTTTATGTAACTGGGTGATCAATATCAGCTGGTACTAGTCAGAACAACCGATTCCCTTTCAGTAGCCCTCCATCAACGCTTCTTCTCTGTTTTGTCATCTGCCACGTTACCAGCACGGCAGCCCGATCAGTATTCTAGGGATAAGATTTGCCTGCGCATAAAATCGTTGTCTATTCCCTGGTCCACAGCTTCATAGCGGCGGTTGAGATGCAGACTGAATCTGACCTTCTACAGCAGTTGGTTAAAGTAAATATACAAAGCATGATACATCAAGGTCGATGGTGGATCCTGTGACCGAAGCCTATGTGTGCGGGCGACTGGCCGACGTCTTCAGGAAACGTCACTCATTCAGAGAAGGCATATTCTATGCCACTCACCACGTGGAGCTAGCGGAGAAAAGCCAGGACGAGGTTTCCCGCTTGTCCTTCCTTCCTTTCCTTCATCATCGGTGAACTCATACCAACCATGTTTGAGAAGCATTCAGGATTGTAAATCTAACGGCTATTTCACGTTGGCATCACAGTATTACTTCCGCGCAAAGTACCATCTTTTGGAATCAGATTCATTTGAGGTATACAACTTTTCAACACCTCGAAACAATAAAAATCAAACTAGGAGGTGTCACCCGAATTTTGATGTATTGGCAAAATCGATTGGCTAGTGGGAATCTGAACCCCCACCTGCCTCTTTCCGGGCAGAATTCAGCCACAGAACTAGCAAGAGTTAATGTCTCTCGGAAAACTTCATCAGTTTTAGGAAGAAAAGGATTTGGACTACAGACTGGGTACCTTGAGATTGGATTTGGGTCTGTCAACGATTATAATGGATCTCAGAAACTCTGTGAAATTCTACACGTAGGCAACTCTATTCACATAAGAAGGAAAAATTTGCATCAGCTGATTCTTTATCTGACATCGTTCTTGAACTAATTTGAAGAAAGGGAAAGGAGTTCGCACTGGAGGGCGGTTACTAAGCTTGTTGGGTAATCAGGAAAGCAGTAAAGCATGGTCAAAATTTAATTCCGGGACCTTACGATATAGAAGGCCTGCTGTGAGATTTCCGCCTGGAGAGTGTGAGAATATGGAGCGGGAGAGGGGAAGTCTAAAGTCCAACTGCAGTATAAAGCCAGCGTTAGTCAACCCCCATCTCCTCCCTCTCGGCTCTGGGTAGAGGGAGGCGAAGTGGAAGGCGAAGTCAAATAAAGAACAAGTTGGGCTCCGTACCGTGTTGCATCCATGTGACCGCTAAGCTCCGCGAATCACTTCAGATAAACAACCACGAGGTTAAGAAGGTCCTCGCTGATTCTGCATTTTGCAGGCAATGCAGTGAGGGATTCAGTAAACTTGGGTATAAGCGAAAGTTAGCAACAGCGTATTATTATATTGGAGACTCGTATTTTCTTCTTGGTGATTGTAAGAAAGCTCTTAATTACTTATTAAAGGTAAATAATATTCATTGCTTTGAAATTTTGTAGTCTTAATTTTCGGATGCTGACCTTATCAATGAAACTTTCAGGCTATGGAAATCGGAGAACAGTTCGATGATAATCATTTGAAGCAACTTATTTACTCGAAATTAAGTAGCACTTACGTACTTTTGTCTGACTTTCAACTTGCCAGCAAATTCAGCAGGTACTCTGCATGCGCCTCACACCCCATAGCCACGTGCGGCTGCGTCGCGTTACTACCCAAAAGTGACAAAGTCTGATTTATCGTGGTTATTTTGTAATCAAAAACATTCTAGCTATAGCGAACTCTACTTACTGATTTTTCATTGAACAGCAAAGCTGGTCACAAGCCGCAACGTAACCGCACGCGAATATGGCTGGTGAAACACGCTCTTCGTGTAAAAAATCCCCTTGTATTGAGCAACTCATTTTAGCGAAGCTGTCAAAACCAGAATTCGTAAGAAAGAGAGAAAAACTTGTTCGTGTAGTCAGAAGAAGCCCGGTTCATCACGAGAGGAGCTTCGTGAACTCTGGAGTATGTACTCGAGAGTTTTACTGTATACAAGGACTGAACTGGCCCAATTTTTCTGCCTAGCCAATGTGCGAGACTTGTTTATGCTCAGATGGGGTTTTAGAGACGACCATATCATTCCGTTAAAGCGGAACATGTGCTCATGCAATCCATTCTGGATACTATGATCACATTTTTGCTAGCTCACGGGCTTTCAAGAATTCGATCATATCAAAGACCTTGAGCACATAGTTTCCCTACATTTGATTTCACAAAGTCTAATACCGAAAGGCAAACGAACGAGGATATGGGCCAAATTGAACGCATACACAATGAGCAGTTCGCTCACCTGCGTGGTAGGTGACACATGATGTTCACGAGGTGAATCGAATGGCTTGAAGCCTTTTCCTGTAACTCCTCGCAAGTTGGTGCCAAACTAGTGAAATGGAATTTTGAAGTACCTCGGACTTAGAGGGATGACCTGAGTGATCGGATGTCACTTTTGATCCATCTTTGTCTCTCCTTGAATAGCTTTCCTCGCAAGTGAGCCAGACCCATAACCACAAACCTGCATCTTTCTCTTTGACTCTTCAGCAGTATGATGTACCACAGGGTTTTAACTTACGAATTTCAATCGACAAATCTGAAGAGTCTATTCCCAACTATTTGTTCGTTTTCTGGGCTACTTGGACTACAAATCTGACAATGCACAAATCCACCCTAACTAATGTCGTTTCAGCGTCAACAATGAAAAACAGTTTGGGCTGTCGATATTCGTGAACAATTATCTCGGACAAAATTAAGTGTGTACACGTACGAAAAAAACGTTCATCAGAATAAAACGTGTCATTAACTCTGTTTTGTGTTCATCTATTCATAGTGTAGTATGCCTATTCAGAACCTAATCGAAGCCGAAGGTAGGGCAGTAACAAGTGCTAAGTTCTTTTCGTGCAACCATCTCGTCTCGCGATCCAAATCCGAAGTAATCCCCTCTCCTTGCTTTACAATCAGGCTTAATCGCCAAACTCTTCGATATAGTATACTAGCAAAAGTAAAGTAGGTCAAGAGTTACCGAAACCATTGCATTCGTCGCGAATGCAGCTATCCATTCGTCTGATTTTTAAATCGTGATGATCATGATTTTGTATGTTGCCACAAATCTCAAAACTGAAACTAGCACCAGTTTGTAAGTTGATCGACGGTATCCAAGTCTTTTGGGAGCGTAAAAGTACTGGCTTGAATAGCCAAGGAGCCATTGTAGAGGCCAAACATTATTAGGGTACTCGGCATTCAAGTTCTCAGTGATATTACTGCTTCTGTTTCATTCCTCCTTCTCTCTTCATTGGCCTACAATATTTACGCCGATACAACCCCGCCGTTTTAACAGTGTCTAAAACTTACATGCGGTTTACACATACTACTTACGTCCCTCATTCTAAAGAACCTTTATTTTCCGGAGGCAGAGTTTCGCCTTTGACCACTATTCAAATTGGTTCCATTGAAGCCTGCGCAAGGTACAGAACTTGACTGGAATGGGCCTGAGTAGCCGTGGAATTGACGGAGTCAGGAGGTCTGTGAAAAGTACCTGATAGGTACTGGCTTAAAGAGTAGTAGAACAACGGGCTCCCTGATTCTCCGATCCTCCTGAAGTTTTATAAATACGGCACCAGACGAATAACCCCAACCTTTCGGCGGAATTCCCAGCAATCCTGACCCAGAAATATTTCATACCTTTAGCGTTAGTTCTCAATAAAAGACAAGCGCTGTATGAGAGATCCACCATACTAACCGCTCATTCCTATTGAAAGACAAATGAATGACGGTGAAGTGTGGAAGCGTACTGTAGTTCCAGGAAAATCATGGGTGTTGAGGCGTGAGGAACCCTAAACCCCTGGTTCTTGATAATCGTGAGGTAGAACATGTGTAGCGCGTGATCTATTGGCGTCAATTGTGGTTGGCGCAAAAGACATTTCAGGCGGGAAAGGATCCTATAAAAGCCGAGACGCCAGATANTTTTTTTTGTGTATATTTGTCGATAAAATTTTATTGTGCTTAGTGTTCGCCCATTTGTGGTCGGCCGTTAAACCGCGGTAGTCAATACTTGCGCAACTTGGGGGCCAAGCCGAACCACAAGGGGTGAGCACTAGGCACAAGTAAGTTGAGTTTTTGTTGGTCGCGCATATCTCGTTTTTTTTGTGTGTCGGTTAGCAACGATCCCGTGGGCCTTCCTCGAGTGGTCGTTGTTTTACTCACTGCTAGCAAGTAGGGGCTTTCCAAGGAGAGCCTAGCTTGTTGAGACAGTGTGGGGTCAGATTCCTTCACTTGCTGGGAATCGATAGTGGTGCACCCTTTTGGTAAGGGTCAACGCTGTCCACTTCTGTGTGGCAGCTAAGTGTGCACAACTATCGATTGCTATCGATTGAAGGAACCTGGCACCACACATACCCTGACGTGCGTACGAAGGCGTCAGTGGTGTCGGATGAGGCGAGAGATGCCGAAGTAAACACGCATGTTGCAGTAGCCCCGCAAGAGCGTGAGATGGAGGTTGACTCCCCAGTGGCACTTGATATGGACAAGGAGCAAGAGCTGGAAGCGCTCAAGGTATGTCACCAAGCACTCAAAAGTGTGAAAGAGGTGGAAGTGCTGGTCGGGGCAGAAGTGGCAAAGTACTGGCGCACGGGAGATGCGAGACGGGAGAACTGTGAGCGAGTGCTGCGAATGGCCGTAGCTGAGGTAGAGCAGCAATTGACACAGCTGAAGCAAGCGTGCGAGGGAAATGAGAAAAATGTTGCGGAGGAACTGATGGCGGCTTTGAATTGTTCCACGCAGGTGGAAGTAGTAGAAGCCGTGGAAGACCTAGCTATAAAGGCAGCTATGATCGATAAGATTGAGAAGTGTACAGGATGGGAGCAAGAAGAGATTGTGGTGAATTGTAAGGAGTTGAAAAAGAGGATGATGAAATTATTGGAGAAGGAAAAAGAAGTGTTGTCATTGCAGCGCGAGCTGGAATCGACGCGTAAAGAACTGCAGTCGCTCAAGTCGCGTAAGGAGGAGTCTATGAGAAGCGGCGTAGGGACTACGGTGCCAGGTAAGGCCGCTAAGGAGGCATCAAAAATTGATATTGAAGCATTGAAGAGGTTGAAACACGAGATGAGCTCATGTAAAACTACTTTGCAGACTGGGCGAAAGAAGCAGCAAGAGTTGAGCAGCTCGGTGTCGATCAGATCCAGGCAATCCTCAGGGAGGACGCTGATGAAGCCCGGTGAGTTATCATCGATGTCTAGTTTGGAAGAGTTGAGCGAGATTGATAGTTGTGGTAGTGAGAGGATGAGTCGAGGCAGTAGTCAAGGGTCCATCTCACTCACAGAGAATCAATTCGGAGCCTATTTGAGATATGTGGCGCTCCCAGATGTTAGATTATTTTCGAGAAAAGATAAGGATTATTCGTGGAATAATTTTATTGAGTCTTTTTCCTTAAAATATCCAACACAAAACTGGTCTAGCGAAGAGCTGAAAATCTTGTTAAAGTCGAAGCTAAGTGGTGAGGCTAAAACGCGATATGAGGCATTACCCCACAGGACTAGGCGAGGGTCCTTCGAGGGTTTAGTAGCAGCTTCAGCCGAGACGTACAGGGTGGATGCACAGCCCAGCAGAGTAGTCGCATTAGGGAAACTGAGAAGGCTGAAGAAGGCCGAAGAGCAATCGGTGGCAGATTATTGCGTACTATTGGAACGGCTGTCAGCCATGGCATACCCAGAGCTAGATGAGACTGCTCTGATGACAGTGAGGGCCCATCAGTTGTATGAGCAGCTGGTACATTGGCCTGAATCTTACCATCTACTAGTGGCTATGGAGATGCCGGGGGCAGATCCGTATACGAGCCTCAAGGATACCGCCATGAGAATTGAGCGGCGAAACCTGACTTTGGCAAATACGAAGTCGATGAGCATGAGCGAAACACCATCACGTCCGTCGGCTAGCGCGGCACCCAGGACGTCAAATGTAGGTTGTGAGAAGAGCAGGCGTCCCAGTACGCACGGGGAAGCCACACAAAGGCTGAGGGATGTGGAAAAAGGCCGGCAAGAAAAGCAGAAAGAAATAAAAACGAGGTGTTACAAATGCCAGGGCATAGGACACTTCGCTAGGAATTGCTCAGCTGGACTGAGACACGTGGGGAGTAAGGCGACAGGCGTCGTAAAACTCCAAGAGGATGAGGAAACCATGGGCAAGTCGCGCCCGCAGCAATCGGAGACTTCTTCATTTGGGAAAAAGTACACAACCAAAGTTGAAGTGGGTGGAAGGATATGGAGAGCACTGTTGGACACAGGTTCAAAGATATCCATCATGCCCATAGCGGTCTATAATCTTGTCAAAGCCAGCGGCCATATATGTCAGGAGTTACCAGTAGACTTTGGAAAAAGAATTTTCGATGCGTCGGGCAACCGAATGAAATTCGAGATGGTGGTGAAGATCCCAGTAAAGGAATGTGATGGTGAACAAACTACTGTTGCAATGCACGTATCACAGCAGAAGGGGCAGACATTGATCTTGGGGACCAATGCGCTCCCGTCGCTGGGGTACAATCTGATTAGGCGTAGGCATGTGGTGGAGAATGCTACGCCAAATGACAGGTTAAAGGAAGCAAGTAACAATGCGGAAGAGCCCGCATCGAATACGAGGAAGCAACAGACATCTAGTCTTGAAAAAGGACAGAGTAGTGCTGTTGTGGTCAAGAGAGCGTACGTGGCGCCAGGAGAAGACAAGATTGTTTGCTCGGTGTCTGAGGTAGAAGGGTCAGAGTGGCTGAGAGAGCTGCAAAATGATGAAGACTATGGCAGAGTTTTGGAAAGTCTGAAGGCAAATAGACTGGATGAAGAAGTCAAGTTGTCTGGCATGACAAAAAGACTGAAAGTGGCAGACTTCATGGTAGAAGAAGGTGCCTTGAAGTTGCTGCGAGAAGACGGGAGTGCAGTGGTTGTAGTTCCCAAATCAAAAAGGAGGGAGGTGTTCGACGAGGCTCACGGAGGATGTCTGGCAGGGCATTTCTCGGCGAAGAAGATGTGTCGAATACTTGGAAATAGAGTCTTCTGGGAAACGATGGAAAAGGACATCACAAAGTGGGTGCGAGCCTGCAGGAAATGTTTTCTGACGAATCCCAGACCAACGAATACGCCGCCACTGAAGCCCTTCGTGGCGAGCAAACCGTTCGATTGCGTATGCGCCGATATTTTGGAAATGGGTCTCAGTGCCAGTGGCATGAAGTATATACTTGTACTTGTGGATCATTTCTCTAAGTGGCTAGGCGCTTATTCAATGAAGGACAAGACAGCGACCTCGGTGGCAGAGGTGATATTCCAGCGATGGATATGCGAGGGAGGTCGCTGGCCGAAGCAGTTGCACACGGATCAGGGAACTGAGTTCGTGAGCGAAATGCTCGATGAACTCGCAAAAATTTCTGGTATTAAGCACACTGTCACGAAAGGATACAACTCGCGAGAGAATGGGGCAGCAGAGCGAGCGATAGGGACTCTGCAGCGAATTCTGAAGAAGAAGATAGAAGTGCCAGAAATGTGGGATGCACTGCTCCCGAATGCAGTCTTCGCATACAATGTTACACCGCATGCAGGGACGGGAGAAAGTCCGTTCTTCCTGCTGTATGGTTTTGATCCGGTCATACCCCTGAACTCGTTGCCGGAGAGTAGGGTGCGCCTGAGTGAAATTGATCTCGACGACTACAAAACGGAGCTTGTACGCGGCATGCGAGTGATCCGTGATGAAGTCGCTCAGCAGGCGGAAAGGTATAGAGAGCGCATGAAGAAATACTATGATGACAAAAAGGCGGTGGACAAGTCCTATTTGGCGAAAGTAGGCGAAAGAGTTTTCATGAGGATGCCGCGAGAACGGAGCCATGCAAAACACCCCAAGCTAGCGTGTGAGTGGGATGGACCGTACCGCGTGATTGAAACGAGTGAAAACTCAGCGCTAGTTACAAAAATAGGCGTAAACGAAGACCCAGTGAGGGTGCAGTTCGATCTTTTGATCAAGTGCCCAGATGAAATTAGTGATGAACCTGTAGAAAGTTTCACTAGGAGGAAAAGGGGCAGAAAGCCTAAAGAAAAAGAGAAGAGAGACAGCATGAAAAAGTTTGCATGTGGAAGAATATCAATTCGTAGAGATTCGTTCTTCAGGTTGGAAAACGACTACGACGTCGACTCTTCGATGCACTTCCTCCATGTCAGATTCAAGTGCGACGGACAAAGTTTTCCGAGTGTGGAAGGACGTCCTGGCTTTCCGTTGTCATCTTGTCGTTGTAGTCAGAAGATTACCGTCTCTGATCTCCTACCTTCGGTGCCACCTCCAGCAGCGGGCGAAAGAATCCAGTGTGTCCTGGATGCGGCAAGAGTGTTAGCTATTTGGTGGGGCGAAGGATCAGTCTCGTGCAAGGTGCAAAGGATCATGGACAGTAGTAGTTTGGCGTTGAACCCGAAATCTGTTGCTGTTGCCTACTG
>UZAF01016267.1:0-16235 GCA_900617895.1 Haemonchus placei | reverse complement strand
CATCGATTGTTTTTTTTTGTGTATCGCTTGTTACTTTTTGTAACATTGCTTGTTTTTTTTTGTGTATATTTGTCGATAAAATTTTATTGTGCTTAGTGTTCGCCCATTTGTGGTCGGCCGTTAAACCGCGGTAGTCAATACTTGCGCAACTTGGGGCAGAACTTTTACAACTCCTCATCTTTTTGCGGTTATATAAAGAGGATGGGAACAAGTGATAGTCCTAGGGTAGGTACCAAGCAAGCAGGACGAAATCCCGAAACATCACCCTTACAGTTGTTTTTCTATGCCTTTGTACTCTCCCCTTCGATGCAATGCCCTTGTGGACGGTATCATCAAGTGCACGTCATTGAAAAGTTTTGTGTGCACCTCACCCTCAAGTCGCCCCTTTTACGACAATCTAATGATGATCGTTTTTGGCTGGACCATGGTACTGGCCAATTAGTTACTACGTTTCTGTACTGCGGTTTCTTCAGCTACCCGTTTGTATCTTGGTTAAATGACTTTTTCCTCCTTGGAAACTTTCCCTTTTAGATTAATGTAAAACAATGAGCTCGTTTTATGAAGAGGATGATGATGATGCTGGAGACTATTCTTATGGTTTGGACGATAGTAATGATGGTGAATCGAGACCCACAGTTGTATTGATGGGTCAAAAAAGGTAGGATTTGTATTCGGTAAAAATCTTCTCAGCAGACATTTTTTCTTTGTTCGTCTTATTCATTTTCCTTATTTTAAGCTCGACTCGTATTTGATCTTATTTTTCGAATGTTTTGTTTTCGGGTAATTTTTAATCTTCCAATTTATTACCCCTTAGTTCTGGAGGATTATATCTTTTTTCATTTGAAACGTCGTAGTTGCGTCATCACTTTTCAACGGAATAAACCACAAAACTTTCCATGGAACAGCATGGCTCCCTAACCTAAAACAGGGAAAACTGTGGTGAACTTTAGCGCAGTGTTGAGTGGAAAAGACTTAATTGCTACCCTTCTCCATTACATATGTTTAAATTTAAAAGGATTTCTAGAGTAGTGCGATTTGCAATCAATTGGTGCTATTTTAGGAGCGGTAAAACATCTATACGAAAAGTTGTGTTCCAAAAAATGTCGCCAAACGAGACATTATTCGTCGAAAGCACTGCCCGTGTTACGAAAGATGGTATGCAAAGGTTTTCTTTTCGACAAGCTTTATGGTTTGTAACTTATCGTCTGGTTTCCAGTTATCGCATCGTCTTTCATCAATTTTGAAACGCTGGAATTTCCTGGACAAATGGATCCATTTGACAGTTCTCTTGATCCCGTAGCAACATTCAAGCGATGTGGTTGGTTCATCACCGTTCTTATAGTTATTTTTCGACACAGAGTTCGATATTTTTCTGTTTCTTTCATTCGAAGAGTGCTCACAGTTGTCTGTGTTGCACCTGTGTGAGATGTGGGGAGTTGGCAGCTAACGCTAAAATCGACAGAATTCGAAAGAGTCCGCTTTCTACTTATACTTGACCTTTATTTACCGAATCACCTGCCATATTATTTCGCGTAGTTCAAAGGATGAAGCGCTCGGTTACCTCTTCAGTTTGATGCTCATCGGATTCCTTATTTTCTTTGATTTTTTTTACTCAATGGCTGATGCCGTGGTGCAGTAACAACTCGTGGAGGGAGCATTGTCTTTTTATTTTGCTTACTTGACTTAATTTTCTTTGCTATAATTACTTATTCTTGTTAGGAGCATTGCTGTTCATCGTTGATGCTCAAGACGAATACGTCGACTCTTTGAAGAAAATGTCAGAGAACTTCACTCAAGCTTTTCGAATCAACCCTAACATTAAGTTCGAAGTGTTTATACATAAGGTATGACTCAAATCTCCCTCTTTTTCGTTTTTCTCTGATGCTAGTAGTTATGTTGTTGTTTAGAAAAATTCTGGATAATACGCATCCGTCAAATTGTTATTTGAAGTGGGAAATAGCGATAAGTATTGTATTTTTAGGCAGATGGCTTAACTGAAGAAAGCCGTGTCGACGCTCAATATGATATTTATAATAGGGTTGGTAGTTGTTAACCTTCGGTTCATATAATGGTTAGATGTTAGATGTGACTCTTTATTAGCTCCTTTTTAGGTGAAATGTCAATTAGCAGAGCAAGGGCTTGAAGATTTCAACGTAACATTCCATTTAACATCCATTTACGATCACTCAATTTTCGAAGCTTTCTCGAAAGTGGTGCAAAACTTGGTGAAGCGTCTTCCCACACTTGAAAGGCTTCTTGACATTTTCAACCAGGTATTTAAATTACATTTAAGGTCTAATTTTTCCAAAGGAGACTTAGTAAATTCAAGATGTAGTAAGCTAGTCGTGAAAGAGTTGGGCTGCAGAGTTTTGATGAAGCTGTGGGACGACAAGCCTTTCCCACAGCTTCCCACATCCCTGTGTGATTTCACTAACGTTCTTCGTTTTCTTTTTTCTTTCCTTATTTTGAGTTTTTTTTTTGGTTTTAAAGTATGCATACGATCAACCATGTACAACAGTATGTGGTTATACCGTTCATGGTGAATGCGATTTGCTACAAAACAGAAAAGATTATTTTCTTTCCGAAAGGTCTCTTAAATGCAAGTTGGAGTATTTTCATCTTTATTTATTTTTTAGGGTTCAAACGTTGAGAAATCGTTTCTATTTGATGTGGCTTCAAAAATTTACATCGCAACAGACACAACACCAGTGGAAATGGCCGCATACGAGTTATGCTGTGATATGATTGATGTCACTATCGACATATCTGGAATTTACGGGTTCGTTTCGTTCTTGATTGGTTTTGTTTTTTTTTTGCTGCAAAGATATGCTCGCACGATATTCTGCGCTAATGTTAAGTTTCAATTTTTCCAAGTTAAAAATAGGTGGGATGATGAAATGTTTTGGTTTCGTAACGTATTTTCTGCGTTCTGCTGTTTTGTTTCCTGGTTTAACAAATCAATGTTTTATTTTGAACTGTACTTCCTCGCGAAGAATTCTTTGCAAAGTGCCAATGGTTGATGGTATTTTAAAGGGTAATGTGCACTGCTGTGTAGAAGTGCTTGTGTTGGTAGAATCGTTTGAAGGTAGCACTCGTAAACATAATCTCCGCTGCTATGGTTTAGTTCTTTTGTAAGTTCAAACGGTTCCATCAAGATGTAATGAACCATCTCTTTTACTTGAAGCAGCGATAGCACTTTGGCGTTTCACCTTCCTGACACCTATATCCAATGCTGTACTTCTAAGTGGAAGTAAACCGAGCCGAAAGTGTAGGGACTGGGAAAACGACATGTGAAATTTTAGGAAATTTAGGAAAATCATCTGTAAAGCTTTTCCTATTTTGAAATATTTGTTATTCAATCACCTCTGAGTGTTTTCTGTTTTCTTCGGAGTGATATCAGGAAGTAAAGGTATTTATTTTTAGCGTTAGAGAGAAAGACGGTGAAGTGATGAGCCCTTTCGATGATAACTCATACGCTGTTATCCGACTGAAAACTGACCAGGTATATTGATATTGAGGCTATGAATTGTTCTAGTAATTCCAGCTCTTTATTTTATTTTTTCTCACAATTTGTTTACTTTTCTTCAATAATTTTATAAATTCTCATAGGTAATGTTTCTTCGTCAACTGAATAAGCACTTGGCCCTTGTTTGTGTAATACGTGGTGAGAATTTTGAGAAACAAGGATTGATCGACTATAACTTTAACTGTTTCAAAGAGGTCAGTTTACACTCATATTAATTTTTATTCAATTTTTATTTTGTTTTGTTTTTAGTCAATATTATGCTCTGCTTAATCAGATGTGTTGTTTCATATAAGATTTTATTGCAAATTTGTTTAGGGTATTGAGAAAGTGTTCACGGTACGGAAGCAGATTCAGGAAGAGTCGAAACGTCCTTCGTAATTTTATATGATTATGAAACACAACATTTGTATATAAATCTTTCAACTGCATGATGTCCAAGTTGGTGCAGTGTTGATGAGCCAACTCAAATATCTGAAGGTCCTATGAATGGCAGTAGTGCAGAAGGGCTGTAAACTTGATGTAGGTTGATTTTTATAAGTCACATTAATTTTTTGTAGGAAGATCTGCCAACTCCTCCGGGGGAGAATTGAAATGATTTTTTTGGGGTGAATCATCTCAAGCGTATAGTCTCTTTCACATGTACGCTGTACGCTATCAATTTCACCCGAACAATCTCACCAGATAAGGTGCAACCCTGTCCTCTACGGTGTCTTCTCGTCCATGATAAGAATGCAACATCAAGGGAGAAACTGGTTACTTTTTTCTGGATGACAACTGTGACCAAGCCATAGTGCAACTTGGTTTGATTTGATGTTTTTTATATAGCTGCTGTTTTTTCACAGCAGTCCGAGAAGACATAATAAAGTTCGATAGCTAAAGCTTCAGGATCAGTCACCTCACGCTGTTTACTTTCACCCTTTCACTACCGGCTGAGTTTTGACAAAATAGGATTTTTTACATCCAATTTCTGCACAAGGATGAATTTTAGCTGTAGAGTAGTTTTGGAGCCGCAAAACTCATATACCTTTCACGCATGACAAGAGCCCAAGTCGGAGTGTTGTATCAATTGTCAACTTTTTGGAATTCAGAAATACATAAATCCATACTCTTACTCCCTTTATTGCATCGAACGTCAGTAGCCTATAATGTCGCTAAATGTCCACGTATTGTCATTCCTGATTGTAACTATGAACAGTGGGGGATTACGGTAAAATCATGGCTTTACGGTATGTTTGCTTTGGCATCCTTCAGTGTATCAAATAGAAGCTTACTTGTGGATTTACTTTCAGCACGCTTCGTGAAAGGTTGGTTTTTATTTGTTAAAATAAAAGGGGCTCAACTTCAAAAAATGTAACAGTTGGGCACAGCTGAATGGACTATCAATCCCCATCATGATGTGATCGCCTGGCTGCTTTCATAGTCCGTCGGCTGGGGGACTACTGGTTACAGGGCTGTTGTCAACCAGAATTTCTCTCGCTGAGAGGATCAGACGGCGAGGCAACTTCTGCGTCCGGTGTTCACCAGCGGGAGGAGGGCGTGTCCCCTCGTTGTCCGTACTCTCCTACAGAGTGCTCTTTCGTCAAGAGTGTCATTCGGGTGGGTCCAAGAATAGGAGAATTTTCAGAAAGACAGACTTCTTCCAACTAAGGAAACTTCTTATTTCGGAATTCAGATAGTCTGGGAGAAGCAAAGGCTTGATCTCTATCCAAATATAGATAAAACGTCTGTATAGAACATCTACACCGCGAAAAATCTATGTGGCTTGTAGAAAACCCAAGTTTGCATCCATTTGCTACTTTGTTTTATGGGAATCAGCGCTGAGATTAACAATATCGTTTGAAGAACTGCAACACCATTGATTCGATCTTAACCCGACAGTGTTCGCTAAGTATCTTATTGTATCAATGGTAAGAGTAGGGATTGAGGAATGGCCACCTCTTTCGTCTGCCCTCTATCCTCTTCGCGGTGAAATGCCTATTTGGGGAGACGCAGAGAAAACGACAAAAACGCTGAGTCACTACACACGCGGTTGACAACGGTCCTGTAACCGGGGACTACTCAGCCTACGGTATCGATCAAGATTCAGTTTATAAACAAGGCGCGAGCGCTGCCCTCGGCCGGGGGGCTACGAAAGCAGCCCCTGGCTTTTCTTCTCAAAACGACGAGCAGATGACGACATCGAATTTCTAGCCGAGAAGTTTTTTCTGCGATGACCTGTCAGTCCGAAGATTGTCAAAATGACGTCGAGAATCAGAATGCATACCTGAAAAGCTGAGGCTGTTAGGGTATAGGCGAATAACCTTCACTGAAGACCTATCAAACCTCCATGATGGTTATGACGCTGACTCCCATCCATAGACCGAGTTGTCCACCGAAATCTGAGAGCAAATTCGGTAACTGAAAATAGAACATTTGTACTTGTGTTGGCAGCGAAGGGTTTAGTTGGTTACAATCTTGTGAGGACTAGTAACCTCGAAAAACACCTTGAACTTTTCCGTGACCTACTACTTTTCATTCCACGGCCAGCTTATATAATAAACACAGGATAGGAATGAAGCTGACCCCGTAAGCTTCACTTTCCAGTAGAGACTCGTAATTGAGCTCTTCGTAGTAGACTTCAACCATAGCGCCTTGTTCCCTGAAAGTGCAGATTGGAAAGAGAATGTAACGAAGTGTTTACCCTCAAATTTCGGATTCTGATAGATATCGTACTGCCAAATGAGGCCGCTTCACATGTACGGTTCAGGGATCGCGATCAGGGTCGATACCCGCTCATCTGAATAGTTCATTCCTTCGTGGTGGCCTGATTGATAACATACACCTACTTCTCGTCAATACTTTGAGGGACAAAGCTTAGGAGACCTTAAAGCTCTTTCTAGTTGCATGGGTGCAAAGCATATTTCCCTGATCCTTTCAAAGAGGAGAAGCATTTTAGAATGTGGTCCCTATGTGCTCGCTTGAGGGGAAGAGGATATTTCGACAAGGAGCTGGTGAACTGTAGAAACATTCCGATACTTGTGTGCTCATACAAACCGGTACATTTTCACGAATATTATTCGGGTATAAAAGGGAGGGATGTCAGAGGAAAGCTTCAGTGGGGTCGTTCTGACGTGCTTGACCCTTTTTTAGGCTTGCCGAGCTTCGAAAAAAACGCTTTTATTACTCCTCTTTCTTATGGCAATTCGACAAGATTCTCTTGGTCCCTACATTTCCGAAATTGGGGTCTTGGATGACATTCTAAGAGGATTTTTTGATTTTTTGTCGGACCTTTTGTACGATAAGCAGTGGTGCGGTGCCATTCCTTCTGGACAACCACTCAGGTCACCGGGCACGGCTGGCCATCGAGAAGCTGAATAGGACACCGAATAGACGTCTTGGCTGTAAAATGTTCTTTTGGAAAAATCATGAAAGCTGTTATAAAGAGACTAAGTAGGACTAAAGCTAAACAGGAGGCACTGACTGAAGAACTCGATGAATACCTGCACGGTTGACGACACTTGCATCCAATTGTTTTCGGATATCGTACGGCGTATTGCATTTCTTGCTTCAGACATTCTCCTGTATTATGAACACAGAAAGATGTACATCATAAAAGGCGATTCACCCTTCTTAGGTGCGCTTTTTCGGTTTTTCTTAAGATTTTTTGGGACGTCTGACTTTTCTGGCCAATACAACGACTTGAAGGGGACGATCTGGCTAGCCGGCCCTCCTTCCTTTGATCCTCTTTGTTTAACATCAGTGAATCACCCGTTTTCGAAGCTTTGGAAGACATTCGATCAAGGATTTGTAGACATTATGGGATGTAGGATCTGCAGACCACAGTATCACCTACGGCTGTCCCACCTAGGCTATGACGAACTGGTTTCGAGAGCTTTTGTGAGAGCTGCATTTGCAAATCAATCAAACAGATGTTATGATCCAGATGGCTGGACCCCGATTTTTTTAGGGTTTGGAGCGCAATTATTATCGAATCAGTTGCTTTTTTTTNTTTTTTTTGGATTTTATGAAATCCATAGATGGAAGCTAACTCACTTTTGATTGGGTCATCAACAGGGCAGTTCTTGGTTTTACGGAAAGGTGGATAACGTGGATCACCACAACCGCATGTTGTGGCCAAGTGTTTCTGAATGCAACTTCGCTGGCAGCCCTGAAAGCTTACTTCGTAATTCAAAGTAGTATAGAGTAGATCCATTTAGAAGTTATTAGTTGTACTGTAGTGATAAGAAAGTATTTTCAATTGAAAGAATTTTTTGATGGTTCTGACCAAGTGGATAATGAAGTACACAGCAGTTTCCAGTAATTATGGATCCCGTTCTGGGAAGGACACGCTCACGTTTGACTTCCAGTAAGAATCGCAATAGCGTTTCGAGCTCAAACCCGAGTATTTTGTCCAAGCAGTGATTTATGGGTGCAAACCGGTCAAGAACTGAGTACCCACATGCTCTCATACAGGTCTGGTTCCCACTAAACTGAACCCTAAAGTTAAGTTGATCTGTAAGGGTCATCGATTCGGCACGTGACAACTAGACCGCCCGTGTGGTATAGGCCCCAATCGACACCAATCTACACTAGCAACATGTTGATTATTGAATTTTCATTTTCTCAATTTATTTCATTTCTCCTCGAATCTGATTCGTTGATTTATGATTTAACGTCTTGAAATGCATAAGTAATCAAACAGAAAAGTAAACAATTGTTTTCGTCTTACTTCGGTGCTGTACTGTTTGGTGACATAGATGTAATCCTCGTCTTTGCCTTCTTGAATGCAGTCTCCATATGGGGCTGGTAGACGTGTCATAGTCTTCTGAACCATCATCTTTTGCCAATTCTCTCAAGGTTTATGTGTTTTCTGTGTTTGATACCAATTTTATGCCGAAACTGCTAACAAATCCAGTGGGAGCAGAATGTCCCAGTGAGTCCGGAAACGGTTGTTCTTCGATGGTGTGCACAGTGAGGCGAACACCAGCTGCTTCCGTTGTCGGTAAATATTCGGATATGTTGACGAACACTTCGAGACGGAGACCTATGAAATTACTGATCCGTAATGAACTTGAACAAATTTCTAGTGAGAGTACCCTACCGTATGCTGGTCCAGCTCGTTCATTCGTAATGTTTGCTGCAGAATGCCGGCCAACATAGGTAAAACATGCGCCAAAGGTAGGATCCAGAAATGCGTTGAACTCTCTGGAAAGTTGTCATCAGGCGGTCTACCGTAATCCAATAGTAAAACTGGTTACAGTAATCACGGTTGCTATGACTAACTCGTCAACTTTACATTCTTGTCCATTGAATGAGCACTTGAGTATCAATTCCGATTTTTTATAACTGATGGCCCATTTTTCTTGTTCAGTGAGCTCATCGACAGCGAAAATGATATTTTCCATAGCTTTGCCTTTCAGCGCTATCGGATCCTTGACACCCTGAAAATAGACCCATTTGACCCGATTCTAGTATCTAATATTATGAAATTATGTTATCCCGGTAATGTAGACGAAACAGTGTCTATAAGTTCGGTCTCAACCTCGACGCGTGCGGCTGGAAAACGGCGCAAACGAAGACCAGAGGAGCGCCTTTAACAACTTGCATGAGGACTCGAAAATAGTTGGCTTCATCCCTATCCATCGTTCACTCAGGAAAAGTGACCTCAACACACCAGGAAAAGGGACTACGCTTATTCTTGGGGCAACCGCCTGAGAAGAAGGAGTAGAATAAGTAAATATCTGGTCTAAACAAGGCTATTCTGTTTTCACATTTCAAAAAATTTCCGTAAATTTTTACATACCGTATATCCATAGGCTTTCTCACGATCCAGTTTCTTCCGTTCACTCTCATACTGTAATGGCGACATTGTAGTTGGAGGCGCGATATCCCAGTAGGTGGCGATTCGATCGGCTAATTTGCTTCGTTAATGAATTGAAGAGATAGAGCTTGGGTAATCAAGTCGAAATAATCTACCAACTTATATTCGTCAAGTTCCCTTCGGGCGGATCGATTTGAACGCACATACGAATTGGCAGTGCACAGAAGCAATCGTGAGCACCATGTTGACGATCCGTGTAGAGACAATCACCGAACGTGCCGCACCTAAGAAAGAAAACCCATGGAGAACGCTGAGGGCAGTCACAAGCAATGTGTGGCATCGCACAACATTTTTTCTCAAAAATCGTTAGAGTTCTTCACTTTCCTTCCTTTCCCTGTTCCCCTACTTCTCCTCCTATGTTCTCCTATTTCTGCTTGTTGTCCCAACTTCAAGAGACGGCCAACCTCTTCCCGTATGAAGAGGTTCCATTGGCCGCTCTGAAGGACAAGGAAGATTCTCTAGGATGCGCTACACCAGCTCAGGAGCCCTCACTCGGAAATGTGTTGGCAACAAAGCACCTCTCTGACAGGAATAAGTCAGCTCCTCACAGAGTAAGTGGGGAGTAAGGACCCACTTATTCACTAACTTACCCCTTGTCTTAGGCAACAGAGACCTCGAGAGAATGGCATGCTTGGTTGACTCGATGGGAACCAATTCTGGGGAACTCCAACACAAATGTATCTACTGGATTACCACTGCCAAAGGATGTCCAAACGACGATGGACCAGTGTATTTTATAAGGGTACTCGTACTCTTTGCTCACCTCGGACATTTCCTTTCTTGCCAATCTTTCTGAAGATAACATGGCCATAAGTGATCGTTTTTCTTGTTATAGAAACATATACAGTCATTAGAGGTGTTGGTATCTTGCTGTAAACTGATCATTGAACTTCTGTTCTCACTATCAAATGATTAAAGTAGTAAAGTTTGGGACCGTTTCCTTGATAGCGTCACAATACATATCAGATTTACATGAGCACTCGGAGTAAACCGCCAGTATTCCCTCGTACTGGCGCAGAATCTTTTCATAAACACGTATTTTCCTCCTACGGACTCGAACCTAAACAAGTTATTTTTTTGAAAAAATCCGATGAAAGCCGAGTGGTGGGGTATACGCCACACACTTGGCCTACGTCTGGAATCGTAAATACTGTGTATCTTAATTCCTGTGATTTGATCGCATTGCATACGTACTAGAACTTTCATTACCTAATTAATTTTTCCAATTTTTTTGAGTTACAATTCGAAAAACTGTCCAAAAATAATGATGTACTCATAAGTTCTATTCTAGGGATACAGGGTGGTATCGTGCGATATCACAAGACTCTTACACCGACGACTTACGAGTGCTTTTTCCTCTGCACCTCCACCTTTTTCATCCAATCCCTCCGTTGCTGTTTCCACAGCGAAACATCGTCTATGTGAGTTACCATCACATATACACTCTTCTTCACCACTCAGCCCGAAGGATTGAGTACATCTGAATCGTACAATGTGGAAGCTTTTAGAAGAAGTTGATAAAAGTGAAAATTTCATATAAAATCACCGAATAAAAGTACAAAAATTAGTGAAAAAAAGGAAAAAAGTCAAGTCAACAGGGGACATTAATGAAAGTAGCCAAAGGGACCCCTCCACAAATCACTTTTTTGGATTTTCTTGAACAATTCTTCTTTGAAAGTATTTTTTGCAGATGAAAATTTCTGGATTTCTTACCTTCCCCACCAGTCACAGCCATTGCACATAGTATATTCCCATTCTGAGATATCTGAACAATAAGACGGTGATATTTCGGTAGCATCGTCTACATGAGGTAGCACACATAGGCATGTTTTGGACGAGTTTGCGCAATCGCTCATCGCTAGCGTTAAAGGCCAACGTCCCATAATCTGGGCTTATAGATTCATTCAAGCGGCTGATTGCAATCTATTTTGGGCCAGAAAGTACCTTCACTTGTTGTTCCACTTCGATACAGTAACTATGATTTCTACAGTAGCATAGTGGCGGAGTTAACGATATGGTATCATTTGGACAAACACGAATTTGAAACTCGCTTTCCGGAGCGCAATTCCAGTAGTATTCCTCGTTGGGAAAGGCTGAGCATAACTGAAATGCTCTATTAAAAGGATACGGTCATTCAGTTATCGATTGATAGATTCTGTAATGGTAACAAAGAGGAAGAAGGTTACGGTACACATCGTTCGTTTCCTTCCCGATCCACCACATAGTGATCGTGATCCCGACGGCAGTACACGTGAGCAGGACGAAGTCGTGGCTCATTGATCGACCTGGGTATCGCACATGCATGTATCAAGTTGGCAAAATTAGCAAAACAGACACATCCTCACCGTAGTCCCACTAATGCTTAGTACTAATGCTAGTCGCAAAATGTCGTAAAATAGCACGTATTCCTTGAGTAGGTATTATAGTTTAAAGGCACAGTTCACGATATATTTAGGGTACCCGTTTTTTGACGGGAAATAATAGATCCACTCCAGAATGGTGCGATAATAACGAAGAAAACGCAAAAAACGACAAATAAAAAGGAATAAAAAGGTTCAAAAAAGAGGAGAAAAGTGGGCTGGACGAGTTCCACAATGAAAAAACGGCGGTTAAGGGAANTGCGACGCAATGTCTGCAATTGCACACAACACACCCAAACCACTGATTTTGTCTTTATTGTTAGGCAAACACTGGGCAAACAGCTGATTTCGTGCTGAAGAGTGGATCCTGACGCGAATACATGATCTGTACGCGTCTACATCTCGTATGATGTGACATCGATCGAGGGGCGGGAAAGCCAATCACGACAACAACAGGGCTTGCACTATGCCCTGAACGTCGAGATTGGGGGAGTGAGAGGGTCCCTTCTACCACCCATGGGGGGAGCTGAGTCTTCCTGGAGGGAGAACTCAGTAACCTTTTTCATCGTGAACCGTGCCTTTAAATCGATAGTGATATAAGAGGGAAACTTCGATTTCTTATTAAATTTACATTTTGGTTCCAGGTAAACGATGGACTGATTAAACTCACCTTTTCCGACGCTGCCCCGGCTGATGATCCTTACCAGCAGAGCGATCGATGGCAGATTCGAAAGATTCAAGCTGAGATACTGTACTGGTGAGTGAAGTGTAAAAAAGTATGAACACGCTGACAAAAAGTCACTGACCGCGCTTTTTATTGAGGACGTTTGACGAGCTAGAGAATTCTTATACGGATTGATATTGCAAATAGTGACGGCGGGAAAGCGAATTTCTTCGAATCGGATCTCGACACCGACGATGATATCATTCCTGAAATTTTTTAATTCTGGATTTTAGTATGGAAGCGAGCGCGATCGCGACGCGGCTGCCATGAATCTTTTTTTATGGAATGGATAGAAAAACTTTTGCAGGATGTGAATTTTTTCAGCGGCATGCACCAGCTCCGGCGAACCGCCTCGCGACCGCATGCAGTAGTGTCATATAAAGTGGTCAAGAGGACAAAGTCGAAGAAAACCCTCTCACCTCTGGAATCGTTGAATGATCAGGTATGCTTGATATCCAAAAGCGCACAAACAAACCAGAAAAAGTAACAACCACAACATCCGTCGTAATCCCTCTGATACGTATGCTCGTGGAATACCATGAGCACTGAAAGCGTAAATATTTAAGAGCCTTCCAAATATTTTGAGATAGCCCATCGCTTCTTTCTTTTTCAAGTTATCCCGCTCACAAAATCATACCTCTTCAATAGAGCTCTAGGAAAAAGGATAGCGGAAAAAGGAGAGCTTTTTGATTACTAGTTCCAAGAGTTTTTTGAAAAGTATAAACGCGGCCATGCGTAGATGAATATAGCAGCAATTTTGATGGATTGTCGTTATTATTTTGTTTTTCCTTTGAAGTCCTCTTTCTGCCACATTGCAGCCGCACACGTTATTGTGCCATTCGTCTCCATCCTCCTATCAATGGAATCGGTGGGGTGGGTTAGGGCCTAGCGGTGGCAACTGCCTCAACTGTGATCCATGTCTCAGATCCCGTCTCATAAGTACCCAGTCCAACCGTGGTCGCTGCCTTCATACTTATCTGGGAGGATTAAGGCTTTGACTTGTACATCAGCTGCCTCACTCAACCGATCAAAACCGAAAATTTCCGAATTTCACCCATCATAGGGTACTAACGGGTAGAACCGTAGTAAGCTGGAAGATGTAGAAATGAATTTTCCCGGAAAATGGTCCTACCTGGTGTGTTCTGCGAAGTCCACAAAATCTTCGTTTAGGTTGTAAACTATATTCCGTATCCTTTTCATAGTATCAAAATATTTTCTAAAATTGAAAACATTTAAAGGCGGTTGAATACAGGCAGAGATGGAAGTGGATCTAGTATAGTTGGACGATGTGGGAGGTGTTTTGAACAATGTTGAGGTAGAAGAGATCAAAGACTCAAGTCCGCATCGCGTTTGTCTCACGAGTGTCAGACTGACTTGAGTTGGTTGCAGACAGGGGCTGGACAACGGTTGACTTTGACGGCACTTTATCGACCATTTCCTCAACGGCTAGGACTTTTAGTATCGAACTAACAGGTAGACCGTGAAATTAGCTTTTTGCTGCCCATATTCGAAAATTCAGCCAAATGAATTCGAGTTCAGTGGAACTCTCACCCACGACGATTCCGATGAGAATTGAGTGGAAGTATGTGGAAAAATTTGTAAAAACATAACGGACCCATAAGATTTTGCAGTAATGAGAGCAGCGTATGCCCTTGAAAATGTTCTTGGTCATCAAGTATATGTATGCGATGGAGTAATTGCCATTGAGGCGGAAGGAAGGAAAAGCTTGCACGATTACCTTTGCATAAGGTAGTTGGCGTCAGTCAATCAGAGTTCATGAGCAGGTCGAAAACTTGGACATTTTGATGGAGTTTCCGTGCAGACCATGTCACCTGCACCTGTAGACATTTGAGAGGAATTGGATTTATACATTATTGAACTCGAGTGGAGGTGTGGTTTGAGAACAGAAAGGTCGCCCATGGTACGGGAATAGTCGGAAAAATTGAAGTGAGAAATTTGCCGATGGTGATTCTGTTTCGGAATCCGCTCGCATTTAGCATCAAATCGGATTCGTAGCGACGTTCGGCTGGATATGCGGCCAGTACTATGGTTCTTGGGGGCTGGATAAATGCTTTTATTTTCCCAGACGGAATGTTATTAACCAGACGGCCCGGTAAGGATGGATGAGTCATCAGTCTGAGCAGGGTTGTGCTGCGATAATACCGGCGAGATGACAGGGTCACGCCGTACCCGTGACTGGCGATTCAGATTTACACCTGCTCTGAGGATAAAACGCCAGAATCCTTGATGGGATTCCAGAAATCAAACTGAGTTCAGACTTGTTTCGTGCACTTTAATATTTCTTTCTTCTTTCCAATGCATATGTAATGTTACTTAAACAAAGTGGCCCATTTATTCCGAGTTCGTGAGTTTGAAAGCCTTTTTTCTCAAAGGATGACAGTGTCTACGTTCTGCTCAGGAACCAATGACTATATTGTTCGTGTCTTAAGGACGTTTTGGCGATGGCGATTTAACAGAATGCAGTAGCTACTTAGTGAATGTAATTGAGGATCACAATTAAACTGCATTGAGAAGCCCTCCTAAGTTCATGGAAGTCGACCACCATCAAGTTCTTTCTTGGAGAAAACTACCATTTTGAGCTTCAGTATAAGAAAGTTCCTAGCTAGGCTAGTGCCTTTTACTTCCAGTACTTCAGTATCCGATGAGCAATGTTCGAAAAGAAGCAAGAAGTATCAGTGCTATTTTAGGGAAAGACTTTGAGGCTATGAGATGAAATGTGTCAGTGACAAGTTGGGTCATCGGCCTTGTTTTGGTGCTGTTTTCGCGGTAGATTTCGTGGCATAGGGGCTTGTCGAATTACTCTTTTCACCTGCGCCTAACCTCATCAGACTTTTCAGAACTACTCCGTCGCTCTCTTTGCGACCCTCACTACTCCGATGTCCTCTGCAGCTCGATGACGTTCTTTGGCCACTGATTGAACTGATTGAACTTTTCTCCATCTTGGCCCTCTAGTTCTTCGTGCTATGCTTCCATTTCCGTGTCCTTTTTCTTCGCTTATTTAGCTTGGTAAACTTTCTGCAAATTTCTTAGGAAGTAGGAAGTAAAGTCTTCAGAAATTTGCTCCATTGGCCAGCGCTTGCTGACGGCTTTCTTTTATCTGAAACTTGCTGAACTTAATCGTTCGAGAACCAGTCATTCCTTGTCTCCCCGAGACTCCTCCAGCGTCTTCTCCCACAAAGTGGGATGACGCTCACAATGTTGCGCCAAGTGTTCAGGGTATGGTGAGCTTATTCCAGTTTCACCCACCCGAGCTCGAGATATAGAGTTTGAGGATATTTTCTCGTCTCCCTCCACTGCTGTAGTTGCCCTCCATGGACTCCTTTTTGGGGGAAGTGTGCTGCAAGCTGCTAGGTCGTGAGCTGTGGTCAGATTGGTGAACCTCTCTCGAATCCCTCCTTCGTATCTATACTCACAAACATGAAGCGACTGAAACAGGCGACTGAACCTTTGATAACGGAGACTGATGGGCTCCGTCACTGCTATAGCCATATCGTTTCGTTTGGTAACTACTCGATTGCAGCGAAACTTGACCTCATCCCCATTTCCAACAAACATTGCTTATTTCCAACTTGCCTCTTGGAGCCATTAAACTTTTATGTTTCCTCGCTTCCAAGAGGCAGGCGATTTTTCGGTCAGACACTCAATGTTCAGCGTTCAAATGGAATAGAAAATAATGCCAAGGAAACTATTACAGGAGTGATGACACTGAGTTTGACGAGACGGATAGAGGGATAGATGAATGGC
>UZAF01016266.1:54068-99252 GCA_900617895.1 Haemonchus placei | reverse complement strand
ACGAGAGTTGTGGTTTTCCTTCCTCTAAGCATTCTGACTCCCTCGCCTCGTCTTTTTAGCTTGCTCTTTGCTGTACTCATCAGAACCTCCTTTCGTTTGGCCTCAAATGCGCAATTACCTCTCAGAGCAAGGTTTCTCTTCAATGCTTTCTTCACCTTAACGCTTTCAGGTGCACTAATGATCAATTGAATATGCTTAAATTCCATCCTAATGATGCAATTTTGTCATTTCTGCATAACTCTCTTATATCAGTGAGAAACTACCTGACAAGTAAGGTTTATTGAGCTTTTCCTTTTTTTTCTTGTTACTTTTTTCTATCCAAAATACCTTTTCAATCCGATCCATTACAGAAGACGTAGACGGTGTTGTGGTCATTTATTTTACTGTAGTATCGTTTATTCGGATGAATAACTCAGTTCCCTATGAGGCTACCATAACGCAACTTTTGAACAAGTATAAAAAAGACATCATTGTCTCAAATGTAACGTACGTGTTACTTCGTTATCCTGCAATAGTAATCCACTACTAATTCCAACATCAAAGTATCCTGTTTTTTCAGTTTTGCTCGTAACTTGATCCCGTTGGGCCAATGGAGAGCCACAGCCGTGAATTTCTTCTCTCTCCATGATGCAGGCGGTAGCCAATAAATTATTCATAATTTGTGAGTGGTGCTATACTGCTGTGGAGAGGGTCGATAGAAAGTCTAGTGTAGAGACTTCGTTCTCCAGCTGACTAAGATGACAAGAAAAATAAAGGGCGGGGCGTCCTTCTGTCGTATTCTAATTGCAACCATACTGCTCTGCCTTTTGTCATGAAAACAGCCATGCAACTTTTTGAGCACCAAAAGTTCTTAATATCGAATGAATTGTTTGAGTTTAATAAATTACCGTAATGAAATAGTAATTATGCCATTTTGTAGATTTGTATACAAGAGACTAAAGGAATTGAAGTGAATCGCGGTTTCGGTTTTTTTGTGTCAGCTCTGTACTCCTCACAATAGGATAAAGGGGCTGGGACTCGCTAAACGGCGGCCTCCGACGCATTAGACAAATTTGGCAGGGTGCTTTCTTTTGTTCGAGATATCCAGGGGACGCAAAATTTGCAGAATCAATGAAGCCGGCTGATTGCCGGGTATGTTTCGTTTTCTTTGTTACTTCTGGATCCCATAAATTGCTCTCCAGAAGGCGGCTCGTGTCCTTTTCTCCCCCCAAAACCCACTTCATTGATTGTAAAGGATGTAGTGCTCACTGCCGACTATATTAGAAGGTACAGCGTTCAGAATTCCAATGAGTAAGACCTTGTTTTTCAACGCATGGGTATGCCGATTCCTCGTCGCTGTTCTGTTCTGCATATATTATTGAGCTAATTAAGAACCCATCCATCGACTGCATTGGTCGACATACGCCCTTAGCTAAGTGCTGATGAGGCGGCTTGGGATAAATTACCCACTTACAGCTGTAATCGTTGTCGCCTTTTACGTGCCCTTACTTATTTTCGGTTACGGTGCTCGTCTCTAGACGTAATAAGGCGTCGTGTACCAATGTTTGAACATGTTCTTTGCGCCCTCTTCGATACTTACAATGTCTTGCCGCTTAGTGTACAACGATGAAGAACGAAGCAAATGTTCGATATTGCTGCGATTTTCACTCATGTGGCTGCTATAGCGCGCAGCTTCATTACATTTGGCTGAAATGATACGTTATTAGAGTGTTACAACATAAATATTCGTTTCAGGACAAGAAATTCATTCATGATTATTTGTATTTAACTGGTACATATTCTCGCCAGCACTAAACTCGCAATGGATGGAGATGATGGCTTTGATTATCTGTTCAAAATTGTGCTTATTGGGGACATGGGAGTAGGCAAAACGTAAGTTCGGAATTATGAGATTCATTACATTTTTCTTCGTACCTTTTAACTTTTGCCATTTTCTGTGAATGTTTAAGTATTTCTCTCTTCTAACACATATATGCTGCTGTTTATGTTTGTTTTTTATCAAAGACTGCGATTGCGTTACATCGTAGCTTTTTCTAAAATTTTTAGAAGTTTAAAGATAACTTCGTGCCTCTCCATATTGATTTCATCGTTTCCTTTACTTTCAGATGTGTGGTGCAGCGCTTTCGAAATGGGACATATGTTGATAGACAAGGAACTACGATAGGCGTGGATTTCACCATGAAAACTTTAATTATAGGTGAGCACTTAGTCACCGTAGGCAATTCAACGACTTCCTTCGTTTCGTTAGAACATGGAGGTAAGAGTGGAATCGGCTGTTGTTGTTCTGAGGTTTTGTAAGAAGCAGAGACGAAAGTCAGTGTAATACTAATATTGATAACTTAGTACAAGTTATTTTTCATCCCGAAACGCGATAACCTCTCAAGTGTTGTTGCTTCCGCTTTTCACTTAACACTGTATCAAGTGAATGTTTTGGAGAGGAAACGACTTTGCTTCTAATAAATAATTCAGATGGAAAGCGTGTTAAATTACAAATTTGGGACACTGGTGGCCAGGAACGATTCCGTACTATAACTCAGTCATACTATCGATCGGCAAACGGTATTGTCCTGTGCTATGACATCACCTGCAAACAGTCCTTCAACAGTTTGCAAAGGTAATGTGCGGTTATTTCCTAATTTCCTTTCGGATGGTTGCCATGGCAAAAANAAAAAGTTGCGATAAAAACGGCAAGGGCATAATTAAATGCTGAAGGCTAATTGAGAGATTTCCATGTGGATTGAAAGTATTTTTAAAAAAGGCCCAAATAGCCTATGCTTTGAACAATGTGGAGGTTTCAGTAATAGAGAAACGCGCTTTTGGTATAGGGGCTATTGATTATTAAAGTTTTGCCATCATAATGGGAATAAAGATTCACTTTCCTTCCTATCTCCATTACTTACAAAACCATTTCGCTGTACACCGCTTGTGCCTCCTGTCTTCTAGATTTTCTTTTTCTTGAGTCATTCTTCATGTTTCTCAAATATGCGTCAGCCTTTTATAAAGCCTATAACTATTCGAATGTTTAGGTGGATTGACGATGTCTCGAAGTTCGCTGCACCGAACGTTGTGAAGTTGCTAGTTGGTTGGTGCACTTGTTATCCTTTTTCCGCTTTTGTATTGTCAACAATTACCTTTTTATGATTTTCCTATTTTTACAGCCACAAAATGTGACCTTGAAGAGCAGCGAGTTGTTGAAAAAGAAGAAGGTGAATTGGTACAAAGAGCCAACGGTGAGCATTGCTTTATTTATTCAGCACGGTTGCGTGCATCCCCCCCTACAATTTTTACATTGCGTTGTCTGTATCTGTTTTGAATTAGGATCAGTGGTTCTACCTTTTTCTGTTAGGTATGCTCTTGATGATTGAGACAAGCGCTAAAAGCAATGTTAATGTTGATGCTGCTTTTGTGGAGTTGGCTACAATTTTGAAACGTCAATACGATCAGGGAGTGCATCGGGACCCCGCGTAAGTTCCAGTCATTTAATTTTCGCTTCATTTGAGACGGTGTCTTCTTCTTCCTCTGATTCTCCGATTTGTTGACCGATTTCCAGTGAAAAGGTTGTTTGTGCTTCAATAAGTATTATGTGCGATTGACAGAATAGAATTCATTTCAGCAGCAATGAGACTTTCCGGCTTGGTGCTGGGGGTTCGACGACAATTGGGTCAACTTGGCAGCAGTGTTGCCAGTGGTAGCGACATTTGCTAAGTACTTGCACGATGATCGATATCATCGATGTGTGTCGAGTACATGCACGGTGATCCTTGCTCTCATGTGCCAACCTCTTTGAGTTAATCACGTAGCTAAATGAGCTGTCTGTCCATTGTTTAGTTTGACTTGCTGTGATCTGATTACTGTGCGCGTCCTATCGGGAAAGTGTCTTATGCATAAGCTCGTTCAAAATCTCGTCTTTTCCCAATCAATGGGGGTGTTTCTCGTGACAACTATGTCTACATTTTTGTTACATGCGAAAAAAATCCATATCGGTTCAAGCTGAGTATTGTGACCAAAAGAATTCGAGCTCTTCAAGGGGCTTACAATATAGGGCTTCATCTCTGCTGTGTTTTTTTACAGCTAGCTTTTACATTATCTTGAATTGGTCATTTAAAGATTTATATAGTTGTTAACGACTTTTAAGTACGCAATTGTCCAAAGTGGTGCCCATTCAATTCTTTCCAGAACAGTTTTAACGATTTTCAAGTCTGTCATATTGCTATTGTTGCTAGCTGGCAAGCTGACAAAGCTGGGGAAAGAAGTTTTTGTATTTTTGGACTTGTACGTGAGATTTCTTTCAAATCTTTCCTCAGATTGAAGGTTACCTACCCTATCCACAGTGGAGCCTAGCCTGTTTCCAGTTCTTCGCCTAAATTTGCCTCATATTGTTCTTTAGAATCAAAATCATGATTACTGTCGAAATAACCCTCATTTTGTGTTTTAAAGTCAAAATCGTAGGTGGCATTGGAATAACCATGACGTAGCGCATTTCTAGACAGTCAATGTTTGAATCAATGTTGATCCTTGTTTACTTTTTCACCGTGCAAAGCTGTATCAGAATTGTCTTCAAAGAAGTAGCTTGTACGCAATGCTGATGTATGTACAAAATAAATATATTTATTGTCGCATTCTGGTTTTGAGCCGATTTGTTTCTGTACTTACCTTACTTATAGTATTTTTTGGTTCCTTTTTCATGTTTGATTCATTCTTGATGCTCTTCGCGGAAGAGATCAACATATTATGCCTGATACCGCATAAATAACCTATTTGTCAATGGATGCTGTCAGACTTCAATGGCACAACCGACGACCGTACGTCTGTAAGTACGTCCGACGACCGACCGACTGACGATGTTGCTGGCTTTGTATTGACAACACTGGACGCCTATGGATCACGTGCCAGTATTGTCAACAACTGGCCAGCATCACCGTCGCTGGACGCACACACGGACGGACGGTCGTCAGTTGCGTCATTGAAGTCTGAAAGCGGCTAATAAAGACAGAAGAGGAATGGAAATTCCTGAGTGTTTTTGCCGCTAGCTCAACCTATCGCCTAACATCAGATCCCAACTTTGCGGAACAGCGTGGAGTGGTATTCCCTTTTATGATTCTCCTAGTCCTTGGCTTAGGGAGATGTTTAACAATTCCATCAACAAATTTCGATCACAATTAGTGGGATCAGGAAGTCAATAGGGTTCAGCGCAACTAAATGCTATAATCTTGATGTTGTTTTTAAAAATATTGGTTCTAGTTAGTAAGCAAGCATCATTAATTGTTCCCCAGGATATGACGTGGCGTGTAGACGTTGAGGCAAGGAGTTTTACATCACAGTTTGTGAAATCTCTTTATGCAACAAACTTATACTCTATTTTTTTCTTCGGTTATCATTTTCCTAGGTTTTGGATTTGTTTTTATATTCTTGAATGAATCAAAACGTAATACAGCTAAAGGTGTATGTGCCGTTCGCATTGTTTGAAGGCTTTTTCTTGTAGAATGACGGATTTGCTTCTGGATCCAGCAATCCGTACCTGGGTATTCCTGCCGATTGTGGTCATAACTTTTATGATCGGCGTACTCCGTCACTATGTCTCGCTTTTGCTTATGAGCAAGAAAAAGGTAAGGCGTTTTGTCGACTTCAATAATTTTATCTTGTCCAGAAGCTGAGTGGATTTTTGTGCGTTTTCGCTATATATTATATTGGCAATTTCTACAAGAGAACGTTTTTGTGGTTTAGCGCACGAATAATGAAAGATGGACGTGGGCGAAAGGGTAGGGGAAGATCATGAAATTTTAATGGGTAGCAGCTTCCACCGGCTTGAATCCTTTCTTGATTTTTCTCCTTCGCCAATTTTCAGAACACTGGCAACGAGCTTTGCGGACAGCATCATTTAAGTATTCTTCGATTAGCAATTCAATTTGTCAATTGTCAAACAGCAATTTCCGCAGAAGCTGTTAATACAGAGACTGTAATAGAAGTAACCGATCACTTCAAAAACAAGTCGGATACATTGTTATGAGAACAGAAAAAAATATACGAAAATGAGTTCGATAGTCTTTTAGATGTTCGTGAGTGACGATAGTATGCTAGGTGTTCATGTAAGAATTTACCCTATATTGTGCCATTTTTGATGGATTTTTAAAATATCCGTTTTTATTACACATCTTTGGAACTTACTTTCTCATTAAATTTTTGTGATAGAGGTGATTTATAGGTGGAGTTGGAGAATGTGGCTGATGGTCAGTATTTACTTCGTTCTCGGTTGTTACGGGAGAATGGGCGATTCCTGCCGAGATCGTCCTTTAATGCTAGGCGCAATTTCCTTTCGGCTGAAGACCACGGTAAGGCTTGCTACTAAAATTATCAGGAGGGCATTTGATGAGGTCATTTTATGTGCACTTTTGAGGCTATTTGTCGAAAGCCATGCAACGTCCAAGTAAAGGTCCAAATCCGATGGATCCGAGTCAAATGACGGAAATGCTGAAAGGAAATATGATGAACATGGTAGAGTTATGAGAACATTTGTAATCTTAGGTGGGTGAAACCTAACTTTTACAGATCCCCATGATTGTTGTTGGAGGATGGATCAACTGGACATTTTCGGGCTTTGTCACTACACGGGTTCCTTTTCCTTTGACTCTTAAGTTCAAGGCTATGCTACAACGAGGAGTCGATCTAGTTTCATTGGATTCGGCATGGGTACGTTTAACGTCATATTTTTATTAAGTACTCTCAGAGAATTGATTCTGGGGCTAAAGGTGTTTTTTACGTGGACGCATGTCAGTAGTTCATTCAATGGGCACGAATTATACATAATGGAGGTGCGTTTGCTTCATGGGCGAATGTTATTTGGGTACGTGGCTCGATCAATGGGATGCTTGTCAGACTCTATGGGAGCCGTATTTCAGTGTAATTGAGCCTGGGAAATCGCAGTTGAAATGACTAGCCAGGGGTTCTATCTGATCTTATTCGAAGTAGGGAGTAGAAAAGTCAACCTTCAGACTCCTAGATTGGATTCGTACTTATAACTGCGGCAGCGCGTCTTGTGGTTCTTAGCTAACCTTGTGTCATTCTTATATCAGGTATCATCTGCCTCGTGGTACTTTCTCTGCATGTTTGGCTTGAGGTCGATCTACACATTGGTGTTAGGTGAAGAAAATGCGGCAGATCAGTCAAAAGCTATGGAGGATCAAATGAGTGGTAAGACTCAAGCATAGTGTTTTGTAAATGGATTTAGCCCCTGAGTTTTTACTCTTACAGTTTTTTATAGCTGTAGGTTTTAGCGAGATTCCATGATCGTTTCTTAGTCAACGTTCATTCAGGAGCAGCCATGTCACCGCAGCAAGATCCAAAAGCAGCTTTCAAAGCTGAATGGGAGGCGCTCCAAATGCATCAACACCAGTTTGCGCTTTAAATTATCATTTTTTACTATAATGAACAGCTAGTCCACGCTAGTTAAACGGCGCTAGCGAACTACTATTGGCTGGAATTTATTAAGTGATAATTTATTCGTGTTGTGAATTGTTTCCGAGGATTAATTTCCTTCTCAAGTAATCCGATTATATTTACGCATATACATGTACACAGTAATAACAATGTTCGTCACATAAAGGATGTCAAATATCAAGTTCCGTTACAACATGAGAAAATAGACATAAGAGAATACGAGTGTAAGATCTGATATCGAAGTGATCTGCATTACGAGTGAACTAAGCAGAAAAATCTAGCATTATGCTAGGAAGTATATGCTGTAAATCACTTATGGTCACCAGTGATCGTCCTTCCCGTCTGGCATGTTGTGCAGCTCGAAATAGTGTTTCCTAAGAGAAAATGATTAAATGGACACACTCAGGTCCGTCTCGCTAATCTGGTCAAAATCAGCTCATTGTCAGTGGAAGAAACAGGCGTGCCGCCTCGGCGCCAGCTCTTAACGACGCCCAAATGATACCATAGCATTTCAGCCCGTGAACAGGTCACCCCTACGTGTAGCACATAGTCGCACTCTTTTGAGCACTAGGAGATGGTAGGAGGATTCGAGTCCATGGCCTTTTGATCACTTTTGTCTTCTTTTGATTATTCAGGGATCATTCAAACATCCCCTACCTAATTCAGTTCGTACTTCTCGTTTCATGTGCAATACCTTGAAAACCCGGCCCGAATCAATTGCGTAGGTGAAAGGAATATTTGGCTTCCACAACTGATTGATGTACACGTTTAATTGTTAGTGAAAGCAGATGAGTACAGCCATTGGTTCCAGTGTCCACCCCTTATTACAGAACAGTGGGGTCTGATGGAGATTGAAAGGATAAGTTCTTGGCTTCAACCCGTCCATGGGATGCGGCCCGCAATCGACTCCCATTCAGAAGAAACTTCAGTTCAGATCGATCCCGCTCAAGGCAACTAAGGCCTATTCTGCAGTTTTCAATCAGTAACAGCTTATTACAGAACAGTGGGGTCTCTCACCCTGATAAGGTTCTAGTGATCATGAAATGCCTTTGAAGTTTCCTGAAGGCACTACAAAACTCTCCTAGCGACAAAAAAATGATGTCATCGGTTTCAACCTAACACATTTTTTCTCAAGGGCAGAAGCAATTACCGTAGTGAGCGCGTTCGTCAAAGCTGTCAGCAATCGTATTGCCTTAGGATCGATGGATTTTGGTTTGGCATTATCACGACATCCAATTGTTATGAGCGAACGAACGGCAGATTCCTTGACATGGTTCCCAGGAGCCATATTTTGCACAGCTAAAAACGCTGAAATTACATTTCTCCATTAAAGAAATTTGAATAGGATCGGTTCAGTTCTGAAGAGCTCTGACCCTACACATCCTAGTTATTTGCTAACCTTTTTTTTGTTTTTTTTCGAATACTGCCTTTCATAGGGCTCAATCAACGGCTATAGATCTGTTCATTTTTTTGTGATGACCTCTGCAGGAGCCAAGGCTCTGTACGTGATATACGTATGAGCCCTAGGTTGAGCAGTGGAAATATGGCAGGTGAAGGGACTCATGAAATTGAGTAGTCTAAGAACAGAGAGGTTCCCAGTAATGATAAGGGTAAAACCTGTACCAACCGTGCCTCCAAGGCACGTAGGCACTACCTGCAACAGGATGGTGTTTTCTAGTGCATTCATGACTCTGGAAGGAAACAGGGTTAGTGACACTCCCAAAAGAATCGTTCCAAACCAAAATTTATTTTTCAAAACACAGTGACTCCACCGCACTCTCAAAATGCTTGAGCATCTTTGGAATTCTTTTGAGATTCTGAAGTGATATTCCATTGAAAAAAAAAACATGGACATTGCCTTCACGAGATATTTTCTGTAGCGTTTAAGCCATTTCACAAAAACAGAACAAAATACAAAGCAACAACTTTATTTACAGAGAATAACACTGTACATGGCACCGAAAACAATGAATAACAACTTCATAAACTATCTTTTTTTCGCCAATTTGTCATATTCACCTACTGCAGCCATAATGAAATTCATCGTTGCTTCAATTTTGCTCACTAGTTCGAGGCAGAAATCAGCTCTTTTTCTCAGGACCTGTAAACAGTTGAAATTATTACGATGGAAATTTACAAGACACCGACTTGAGCGAAATTGAGGTAAGTAACCTTGAAAGTCTCATGGAAAAAGAAAATGAGAGTCCGAAAAAAATCAATGCGAGTAGACCTTACATCTAATTTCTCCGTGACAAATATCTCGGCGCGTTCAAGCTTCAATTCAGCAAATAAGTCACCACAGAGTTTGACGATGATCGTGTCTCGCTTGTCACTGAAAATACTTCTCCACAGTGCTGTTTCGAGGCTCACCACATCCTCGGAAAATGGGAACCAAACAACAGTTCTTTATAAAGTAACTTAAAAAACTTGAATTTTCGAAATTCCTGGTTCCTAAAAATGAATACGTAATGATACAAAGTCGTTTGCTGCACTCATCAAAATCAGTGAACATAGTACTCCAGCAGTAAAGAGACGGGGTACTGCCGAACGTTGATGGAATGATGATGACCGCAGGGTTTCAATGATCGCTTGTGCATTACTTAAAGCCAAAACCCAAAATGTTTCGGTATTCCAGCCCCTTTTTGATGGAGAATGAAAGGACTTCAGCTCTGATCAATGCCGTCCGTGGGATGCGCCCTGCACCCGACTGTCCTTCAGAATCGTGGTGATGTTTTCACTGCATATGTGGCCTGAATGACTTGCTGTGACCAGCCGATGTACAGCTCAGTACTTCTATACTCCCAAATGAGTACGATCCTAATTAACCGAGTCTAGTGGAATGGAAGGTTTAGTAATCGGGCGAGTATCGATCCAGATGCGATTTCCAGACCGTGCATGTGTGATAGTGCACCACTCCGAAATTAGGTGCAAATCGTCCACTGAACTGGTCCAAGAGGTTAGGACTAATTTTATCCGATTTCAAAAGTTTATAAACTTACAGTTCAGCATTCACGAACACTTGATGTCCAAGTGATGCTCTGATATTGATTTTGTCGGCCTTGTTGTTCTGAAATATTCCAAGTGTGAAGTCTGCTTTTGATGTTAAAATTACGAGCCACATTCTTATTATTTGTAAAGCTGCTAGAGTGCCCAGCAGATTAGAAATTTTGCATTAGCCCCTTGTAATGCTCTATCAAATACTGTGGGGAAGGGCATCAAGACGGTCAATCCAATTTTATTAACGGTATTACGAACTGGGGATACAAGCAGTTAGTAAAGCAGTTCAATGTCTGATTAGGTACATAGCAGATGGAGAACTCAGTCGCGATGCAACGAAAAACAATTAAAAATAAAATAATAATAATGAATGAAAAGTCAAAAAAATGAAAATAATAATAAAATGAAAATAAAACAATAATATTAAATGAAGTAGTCAAAAATAATAAAAATTATAATTTAAAAAAAATAACAATATTAAATAAAATTGTCCAAAAATGAAAAAGGTCTTCACAGAACTACGTACCTGCATGTTATGTATGACAACCAGTAGTGCTGCATATTCTTGGAGTTCACGAAGAATTTCTTGTCGATCATCCTTCGCCTCCTTGAGCTGGCCTAGCAATTGATCAGAAACTACCGTACGAAATCGTTCCACCTCCATATCATCCTCCCGAGACATTCCACTTAGGATTCCGCCGCTCACCCTGAACTTATCATTTCGGATTAGGGCAATATGGATAAGGGATCAAACAACAGCTGAGGTATTGAACTGTAATGATAAACAGAACAGTCACGAAAATTCCCAAACAAATATTTTATTTCACACATGACAGAATAATAATCTGTACAACCCGTTCTGTGAGCAATGGGCACATTTATTTGGGCAAAACATTCAAAATAACAACGTACACTTTGTTAATAAGGTAATTTCTAATGAAAGCAAGCTAACTGAGGTCTATTCATTGAAACATCAATTGGCCAATTCTGTCGCTTTCATATCATCTAATGACAAATAAATACGACTAGAGAATAGCGCTCACTGAAGACACCCGCTGCTGAACTATGAGACTGCTCATTCGGCGATGAAGTCTGGCCGACGGAATGTGCACACAACGAGGGCGAACGAATCAAGGATTTCTTCAATGGCTTCACGTTCCTGAAATATTTTCTGGCTTAGAGGGCAAGGGCAAACAACGCCATTGCCATATTTGTGATAGGGAGAGCGATTCTCAAAAACGCCCACTGAAGTAATCTGTTCTTTTGGAGAGGGTGCTAAACTCGTTACAGAGCTTATCCGTCACTGCTTACTGATTTAACGAGAACAGTTGCATAAAGTTAGTAATAAAATTGAATAGAAAATTTGTCTTATCCAATTCTTTTAACAATCCACATCGAGAACCAAGTTTAGTAAGCTGTTGGTCTTCAAAAGTTCTATTAACCTGTTGTTAGAATGTTGTATCAACCCACTTTCTTTCTTCGGTTATTGAAGCGGACACCCATTCTAACTGACATTAAGGACTACTTTACCATAGAAGAGAGGAGATGTTGTAGTGGCATGTGGCGTACTATCACACATGCATGGTTACGGTTCGAATCCCAGATAGATATTCACCTAGACCAACCAAGCCTTTACCCCTCCGGAATTGGTCTATTGGTACCTGACAGGATAAAACACTGACATGTACAACCGTTGGCCACCGCAAGTAATTGTATAGGCCACATACACATTCAATACACCGNAGTAATAAAATTGAATAGAAAATTTGTCTTATCCAATTCTCTTAACAATCCACACCGAGAACCAAGTTTAGTAAGCTGTTGGTCTTCAAAAGTTCTATTAACCTGTTGTTAGAATGTTGTATCAACCCAACTTTCTTTCTTCGGTTATTGAAGCGGACACCCATTCTAACTGACATTAAGGACTACTTTACCATAGAAGAGAGGAGATGTTGTAGTGGCATGTGGCGTACTAGCACACATGCATGGTTACGGGTTCGAATCCCAGATAGATATTCACCTAGACCAACCAAGCCTTTATCCCTCCGGAATTGGTCTATTGGTACCTGACAGGATAAAACACTGACATGTACAACCGTTGGCCACCGCAAGTAATTGGTATAGGTCACATACACATTCAATACACCGCTACGACTCTGAGTGGGAATCAAATGCGGCGGTGCATCCCTTAGACGGGATTAATTTAACGCCCAAAGACTTTACCCTGTTATCCTTTACTCATTAGTAATTAGATAGTGACCCTATTAGTCAACCGTTTTGAGCTTATGTGTTGTATGCGTCAATAAAGCAAATAAGTAAAATTTAAAATGAAAACGAACCACATTAAGACGATACACCATGTCTTCGATATGATGGAGACCATGCATGTAGGCGGTCATGCGAAGGAACAGATTCAACTTTCGCTCAACCTGAACCACTCACACAATTCTGACCTTATTTCTCACATTGCCTATCACACTTTGTATTCTCGGTTATCATCAGGCCAGGCCAGACACACTGAACCTACCTAGACCTCCACTCCATCATAGTTAGAATGGATTTCAAGTATAGAACACCGACTAGGATCCACTCAGTACTGATATAAATTCGAGCGCAAGTCACATTCTAACTGGCGTATGTTCACTTGGAACCACTTTCAACGAAAGCAATGCTCTAAAATGAGAATGAACGTACATGACAGAAACTCTGCGTGTTCAGCATACTTCCACATATGTCGGAAACTATTGGCTTGAACTGTTCACCCAATGTTTCGCATGCAGTGATCGCCATCTAAAAGGCAAGTTTTAAAGTGACTATAAAAGAGAATGTTCACAAGGCACCCGATAAAGCGTCTCCAGAGTTCAGTAGTCTAATTGATTAATCAGCACAACCTTTTCATCTCTAAGTGCCCTGTTAGAGGCTTCTCTTAGAGCACCTATTTTTCTCTTAGTAGTTGGCTTCTAGCGCTGTGACTGTTCTTGCGAACCAATGGGAACAAGACGCTTGGTCTTTTTCGCTCTCGGAAAAAAATGAAACCTCCCCACAGTTTTGAGAATGAAACTCGAAAAATCCAAACTGAAGCGGAAGAACTACTTGGAATTGGTCAAATCAAGTGTCCAGTTCCTCCCCTCTTTCCCCGACTTTGTAAACTGCCAAGTCGATTTGCAAACTCAAAGAACTTCTACTGCTTTTATTCATTTATAATCGCGGGTGAGAAAAAAGGAAATCATCTTCAGAATACTCTTGGTAGATAACGATGCACGGGAAACCCTGTAGTCGTTTGCCTCTCATAAACAACAAACCTTCAAAGAGTCAGGACAATGATGACCAGCACGTGGTAATTTGGCATCCGAAAATGGAGGCACGATGTAGCAGAAGCGGTGTAGCTGAAATCAAACAGCAATTCATTGATGAATCTTCGAATTCCCGATATCAGCAGTGCCTTCAAACTGCTGTCTTTCCAATCGGACTGTTCGACAAGCCTGTGATCTCGCTTAGTAACAACAATTACTCGCTACTACTGATAAAACTCATTGAAATGTTATCAACTCTTTGGTGGTGTAGCGGCAAAAGCTGCACAATATCGTCTGCATGCTCCAGGGATCGAATACAATATCAATAATCCGCCCAAAGAAAATCCTTCCGGGATAGTTTGATTGATACCAGACTCGGCTTAGAAGATAAAAGCACTGACCCGTTCAGCTGGCTAGTGCAAGATATTGCAAAGTCAAATACCATTCAAAGTTTCACTACGATTCCGAATAGAAGTCGGATGCGGGAGCGCATCCCAGAAACGAGATTGCCGATGGACTAATTGGCCTGATGCTCCCTGAAGCCCGCAGACAGCATCACAATCGTACTTGGTGATAATTTTGCCTATTTTTCGCATAGAACACACCACACCTATAATAAAAACGAAAACTTGCCTTCACTATGGATTGTTACAAATTCACAGAACCAGAATGAATCTGTCAAACTAGCCAACTGTCCTCGAAAGTAAGGAACCCTCTCGCTCTCTCACAACTCTCACTAGAGAGTTAAAACCTACGATGGTGTTCACGCCAGGTCAAGTTCTACCCCTTTTAAACAATAGAATTGGAGCTCACTTGCATAATGAGCTGGTGTCGTAGAAGAGCCACGATCACCTTGGCCTTGTTCTGCTGGTCAGCTAACGGCTGACGAGAATTCAAGTATTCGCCAAGGGTGCTGGGCGGATCGAATTGTGCCAGAGCATCTGCCAGATGGAATGATGAACCGAATTGTTGGGAAAACAGTGTAATATACCTTAAAACAATCATTAAATCGGGTTATACTGGAGAAGGTGAGGCAATTTTCAAAAGATTACTTTATAGGTTCACTGTATGCAATTTCTGAGATGTTTTTTGAAAAAACACAAGTAAGGTTGAATTCACTGATCTTTGCTTTGAACGATGCGATTTTCTGAATGCATTCCAGAAGCTTAGAAATCAAGAGGTTAAATGAGAACTGATTTTACCAACATTTTTGAGATGCGCCATGCATTCATAAAAGCCCCTAATTTGTTTATTCGGCCCTTGCTGTGGCAGGAAGAGGAGTCAACAGGTGAAGAAACTTTTGCAATTCCACCACAGTTTGGTAACACTGACGTCAAATCGGGGTAAGGATTCAATGTGCTCTAAAATCCAATACATAAACCCACCCTGATCGCGAGGAACTTTCATGATTTGGATCCTTGCGCTTGACGGGAAGATTTACAACTGATGAACACGCCGTTTTACAGTGCAAAACCGGTTATAGATGCATCCGAAATTCGTTTTCTCGACAGTACGACGAACGTTCCGAGAAACATCGGAAAAACGTGCATTGAAGTCAAGGAAACCTATGTAGAAAAAGAGGTATGACCCGATTCCCTCACTATTACTGCAAATACACATCCTCCCAAGTGTTACTTCGGTTTGTCAAAGCCCTTTCTTTTTATTCTTCGTTTTTCATCCTCCTGCTTGAGATTAACCAATACTTTTTCACCAATAAGTTAGATTTCGATTTCCGATATCACTTCGTCATTCCGATTCTTATGCTATCGGTATGTCTACTTCCCCGTATGTAAATAATGTCTCCTTTTACTCCTTTACAAGGCTTTTGTTTTCTTCTAGCCACCTCTCGAACGGCATGACTGGAAGTCACGATAAAACTGCAATGTAGAGCGCCTTTCTCCGCTCCTCTCTCGGAGAGTTCGGGCTCCCACTGCCACCGCCGCCTATACGACGCACGATCTATAACGCATGACTAACAGGGTGCGTTCGATGGCTTCAGCCACGTTCCAGGGAGCGGGATGGACCTCTGGGTGAGGTCTAACTCGTACTTGTCCTGTCCGGGCAGAAATCAAGTCAAGGTTTTCAAATTTTCCTCGGTTACTGTCAAGTTGGACTATTGAGTCCCACTCAAGTTTGTAACCTCCCTGCCAATTTTTGGAAGACTCGAAAGAGTCGAAACGACAGCAAACCAGAAGAACGAGTTGAGCGATGTCATTGAACATGAGAAATCAGAACAGCCAGCGTTTGCGGAGCCGACAAAGGATTAAACAAACCACTTAAAAGTATAATAAATTCAATTATTCAATCGACATTTCATTTTACAAAGCACACCGCAGGTGTGTCTGCCCAAATCTTTTGAAGCACTGCTCACAGGATCTTCAGAAGGAAGGGGAAATATGAATGAATTAATTAAAAACGCAGGGACAATATAGGACAACAATAAAAATACTATTGGATCTGCATGTTGGCAAATTTCGAGCATGACAGCCCACATAAAACTCCTACAGCTTGTCGAAGAATGACAGGGGCAACAAACAAACATTTCTGGCACCCACCATACTCTTCAACTAGACCTCCTACCAATTATTGCCTACACATGTAGATCTTTCGGCCTTATTGTCCCTGTAAGAGAAACTCGGGTGAAGTAGGGGTGCTCGAGCACCACTTCATCTCCTCTAAAAATAATGCTCATTCGAGATACGGTATCCTGGAATAACTAATATCTTAGCTACGATTACAAGGACCGACAAAAATATGCTACTTGCCTACTGCATACCCCAAAAATCGCATCAAAAGCATTTCAGAACTACTGTTTTCCTGGAGGATTGCTCCATTCACCTCAAACGACAGAACTATTGGTTAGCCAGGTGGGGCGCAGAATCAGCCGCTGAAACGAGCAACCTCCTTCCCCGATAGGCTTTCTTTAAACTACCATATCTACATGCTTACCCTCTACTGTTGACGGCAACACCGTTCTTATGTTTTTTCCTAGTCTATCGCTCCCTGCCTCGAGAATCTTCCATTTTAACAGCAGAATTTGAATCTCATGAAGTCTGCGATGTGAGCGTGTTTTGCTCCTCTCTTTCAGAGTTCTCCCTCTCCCATCCACTGCCGCCGCCTATACGACGCACGGTTTATAACGTATGACTAGTCAGCTCCGCTCGTTGGCTTCAGTCACGTTCCAGGGAATGGGAAGGACGTGGGTGAGGTTCAACTCGTAAACGTCCCTGGGCAAAAATCAAGTCAAGGGTATTCAAGTTTTCCTCGGTTACTTCAAGTTGGACTATTTAGTCCGCTCAAGTTTGTAACCTCCCTGCCAATTTTTGGAAGACTCGAAAGAGTCGAAGGCGAATCAACCAAACAGTAAGAGGAACACCGTACATGGAAAATAAAGACAGCCAATCTTTGCAGAGGGCATAGAGCGCTGAACAAATCATTTGAGAGAAAATCCGAGAATTCAATCGAAGGTTTGCTCAAATTTCCGAAAATTCGCAGAGGTCTTTGGAGGAAAGATTAAGAGATGATGAACTGAATAAAGTACATCAGCAAAAGAGGATAGCGACAAAAAAGTTATAGAAAGTTCCCAATGATGCACTTCGATAACGGTAGACCCCCACTGCTTCTGCAGCTTGTCAAAATACCATTGCTGGTTTAGAAGTAAACTACTGTGGCACCCACCGTACTGCTCAATTAGAGCTTTTACCGATTATTGTCAACATATGTAGATATTTCACTCTCATTGTAAGTGGAGAAAGGGAATCTTAGTTGTTGTTAGGCTTGTTCGAGCCTCATCTTGTCACTTTCGCTGGCATGAGGAGTTATCAAAGTTAGAAAAACTGATTCACTTTCCTTTCCCTACTTATGGGCACAACATATTGGCCAACCTGATAAGGTTAATCGGCCACCAAATGAGCCACCGCCCACCCATCTGGGACTTTTTTTATAAACCCTATTTACCTGCTTACTCTCTCATCTACTGACAGCAACACTCCTACCGTGTTCTGTCTTAGACTACCACCCCTTGCCTAGTGAACCTTCCTCTTCAACAACAGGACTAAAATCTCATGAAGCTCTGCCATGTGAACGTGTCTTTCTCCCCTCCTCCAGAGGCTCTCCCTCCGCCACCCAGTGCCGTCGCCTATACGATGCACGATCTATGACGAATGAGTAGTCAGCAGCCCCTCGGTGGCTACAGCCGCGTTCCAGGGAATGGCATAGGGCGTGGTTGGAGTCTAACTCTAACACACCGTCCACATGGGCAATCTTCTGACACCCTACTAAAACTTTACCAAGGTTACAACCGATTTTCGGTTACGAGCACATCAATGGCCTGGTGTGGGGCCTCCCTGCCAATTTTTGTAAAAGACTCGAAAGAGTCGAAATAGCTAACTACATAGGTATCCAGATGAGCAAAAGTTCATCCACCAAACAATAGGAAATCCCCCAAATTCTTTGAGGGATGGCACGGTAACGGTTTCAGCTTAGCACCGTTTATTCATAGGCTATTAGAAGACAGGGATGAAATAAATGGTTCAAGTAAAACTCCAAAGAAAAGATGGCAATATCAGAAATTACTTAAGCTACATATGCAGCACTTGGTAATAACAAACTACATATTGCACCTGCATCTTGTAAGAAAGCCATATGGGTTCGATACAAAAATACCTATCGCATACACATTGAATACCTACTCCTCGGACCTGCTCCCAAACAGTTATCTAACCCCCACACAGTCTTGGAGCGAAAAATGGAAAGCTACAGAGGCTAAATCACCCCCGCGGGGAAGTAAATTCGAAAAATGATCCTATAAAGATACGGCACATTGACTTTCCTTTCAAATATTGATAATACCTGGATAGTCTGGAAACAGCATAGGGTAAAACCTCCTGGTAAGACTGATTTTAAAAACGGAAACACAAAAGAAGGTCCCGCTCGAAAGAGTCATCCCACCCATCCTCCCATCTGCGTCGCTTCCCTTGTATTCTTTCTGTCACTCGACCCAGGTTTCACCCGTAACAGATACGTTTTTCGCTTCAAAGGAGTGTCTGATCCCACAGCTCTAATGGAGCCGGTACACGTCAGGGAACGACGAGCATATTAGGTTCGCTACCCGGGTTTTTCAGCCTCGGGACCAGCCGCCCAGTTTTGGAAAGTCTCGAAAGAGTCGTAATGGGTACACAGCAGCTACTCTACCAGTTAGCCTTCCATTTTTGAAAGTATTCGCTGCTAGTTTACAGTAATACATAGTAATGGGCCATGACTCGATTTCCAACAGTTTCCGCCTTTTTCTTGGAAGCCATGGAAAAGTAAACAAGTGTATCAGTCACAAGATAAACAAATAGGTGATGTGGACTGAGGAAACAAGCTGGCTTCAAGAAGGTACCACAAAAGGGAAGACTAGGATATCACTGATTTGCAGTGGTAAAATGAACTCTTTCCATTTTCACGTCGTGAAAAGTGGAGAGAAATCTGCGGCTGTTCAATCTCCCCTGTAAATGGCAAACAGACTATTAAGGGTTTCCCAGTAGTGAAAATGACCGCCACTGATTTTATTCTGAAATGAGAGAGCGTCTGAAACGACAGTGAGAGGTTTACCTCTACCTCTAGTACAGGCTTAAAAGAATGAGTAACTTTTGTCCTATTTTGCACCCTAATTGTGCGCCTACTCCTTCTTACGCATATAATAGCGCTCGTTTCCAATTTGTTCCTCCATAGCTCCGTTGTCCCTCTGCTGCCGCTCCATTGGCAAGATTAGAAACTTTCGAAGCACCACAAAGGACGCGCCTCTCTCTGTTCCTCCCTCGCAGGGACCGCACTAATCACTGCCGTTTGCCTCTACGATGCACAGACTATTAGGGCAGACCGGGCAGAGATACTCGTTGGCTACAGCCGCGTATCCCAGGGAAAGGGTGGGCGTGGGTGGAGTCGACTTCTCCATTGCCCGGTTCGGGCCTCACTCCAGAACAGTTTCAAACCCTCCTCGGTCATACTGAACTTGGGCTTTTCAGCCACAGCAAGTTCCTACGACATGGAGGCCTCCCTGCCAATTTTTGTAAAAGACTCGAAAGAGTCGACACGACAAGCTACAGCCAACCAGAACAGATTAGAGAGGTGTCATTGAACATGAGAAACAGAACAGCCAACGTTCGCAGAGCCGACAGAGCATTAATCAAACCACTTGGAAGTGTAAAAAATTCAATTATTTAATTGGCATTTTGTTCTAAAAGCTCACCGCGGGTGTATCTTTGAAGCACCGTTCGCAAAGTTATTTGTGGAAAGGAAAGGATACGAATGAACTGCACAAAAACCGTCAGGGCAAGCGACAAAAATATTATGCAATATGCATGGTGGGGCATTTCGAGCATGGAAGCCCACTTGAAACTCTTACAGATTATCGAAGAATGATTGGGGGCAACAAACAAACTCTTCTGTCACCCACCATTCTCTTCAACTAGACCTGTTACCAATTATTGCCTACACACGTAGATCTTCGACCTTGTTGTCCCTGTAAGAGAAACTTAGGTGCAGTAGGGATTGCCTGAGCAGCACTTTGTCTACTCTGAAAATGATGTGAGAGCGGTATCCTGGAATACCTGTTATCTTAGCAACGATTACAAGGACCGACAGAAATATGCTACTTGCTTACTACATACCCCAAAATCGCAACAATATCATTTCAAAAACACTCTTTCCCTAGAGGATTGCTCCATTTTCTTTCGTCCTAAAAACGGCAGAACTTATTGGTTAACCTGGTAAGGCGCAGAATCAGCTGCTGAAATGAGCAACCTCCTTCCCAGCTAGGCTTTCTTTGAACTACCCTATCTACATCCTTACGGTCTCGCCTGTTGATAGCAACAGCGCTCCTGTGTTTTTCCTAGTCTATCGCTCCCTGAATCGGGATCTTGCATTTGAACAGCAGGATTTAAATCTCATAGAGTCTGTGATGTGAGTTGGGGTAACGGAACTTCTCCCCTATCGCGGCATTCTCCCTTGCGGCATGCGGCGAATGTCACTGCAATTACCGTACTCACCCCGCCTCCCGAAAATCGATAGGACGCGATATTTTCCTTGACTGGCTTGCTTTTTCATTGGATTTTATCGTTTTTTCTTCTGTTTCATTTTAGTTTTCATGTTTATTAGACTTGATTAATTAAAATGACTCCTCTTATATAAACGACGATCAATACCGCATTGAAATTGAAGGGAGCGACCAGCCAATTCAAATAATTAAAGGACTCCCTACCTCACAAATTGCGCGCTCCAATCTTTCATCGCAATCCTGCGATAGGCGGCGGGTGCGGCGTGTGCGACGCCGTGTTAAGGGAGAAGTTCCCGGACCCTGTGAGTTGTTGTGTGTTTTGCTCCTCTCTTTCAGGGGCTCTCCCTCTCCCATTCACTGCCGTCGCCTATACGACGCACGGTTCATAACGTATGACTAGTCAGCGCCCCTCGTTGGCTTCAGCCACGTTTCAGGGAACGGGAAGGACGTGGGTGAGGTTCAACTTGTAAACGTCCCTGGGCAAAAATCCAGCCAAGGTTATACAAGTTTTCCTCGGTTACTTCAAGCTGGACTTTTAAGTCCCACTCAAGTTCGTAACCTCCCTGCCAATTTTTGGAAGACTCGAAAGAGTCGAAACGGCGAATCAACCAAATAGTAAGAGGAGGAACACCGTACATGGAAAATGAAGACAGCCAATCTTTGCAGAGGGCACAGAGCACTGAACAAATCATTTAAAAGGAAGTCCAAGAATTCAGTCGAACGTTTGCTCAAAGTTCCAAAAATCCGCTTGCAGAGGCCTGAGTGAACTGGCGAGAAAAGTACCAGGAAAGTCCCCAGTGATGCACTTCAATCATGACAGGTCCCCCACTGCTTCTGTAGCTTGTCAAAAAGCCATTGCGGGCTCAGAATTAAACTACCGTAGCATCCACCGTACATCTCAATTAGACCTTTTACCGATTATTGTTTACATGTGTACATCTTTCTCTCTTATTGTCACTGGAAAAGAAGAACTTAGCAGAAATAAGGGTTGCCCTAGCCACACCTTATCGCTTTTGTTAGAACTAAGTATTATCAAAGGTATGAAAACTGTCCCATTTTCCCTTTTCTACTTATGGGCACAACATTTTGGCCAATCTGATAAGGTTAATCGGCCACCAAATGAGCCACCGCCTACCCATCTGGAACTCTTTTGTAAACCCTATTTACATGCTTACTCTCTCATCTACTGACAGCAACACTCCTTCCGTGTTCTCTTTAAACTACCACGCTTTGCCTCCTGAACCTTCCTCTTCATCAACAGGACTGAAATCTCATGAAGCTTCGCGTTGTGAACGTGATTTGCCCCTCTCTTTCAGAGGCTCTTCCTCCGCCATCCGCTACCGCCGCCTATACGATGCACGAACTATAACGAACGACTAGTCAGCGGCTTTCGATGGCTACAGCCGCGTTCCAGGGAACGGCAGGGCGTGGTTGGAGTCTAACACATCGTCCTAATGGGCAGTTTTCTGACACACTACTACATTTTCAACAAGGTCATAACCATTTTTCGGTTACGAGCCCATCAGATGTCTGATGTAAGGCCTCCCTGCCAATTTTTGCAAACGACTCGAAAGAGTCAAAACAACGAAAAACGTGGGGATATGGTGAAAAAAGCTCATTCGAGACATAGGAAACGACCACCACCTTCTTTGCAGGATGGCCGGAATAATAATTACACTCAAGCACCCTTCGCTCCCTAGGCCATCAGAGGAAGAGGGATGAGATAAATGATTTAAACAAAATCGTAAAAAAAACTAGTAATATTAGAAATTATTCAAGCTATATAAGTCGCAGTTGATTACATACCATATGCTCAAAGAAAGTCATTGCAGGTAGGTAGGAAATACCTATCCTATCCACCGTGCTCCTCATACCTGCCACCTAACAGTTCTCTAACACCCACGCAGACTTGAAGCAAAAAATGTAAAAGTAAAGTAGCCTACCATTTAGCCATTAAAAATTGTGTTGAGTATGTTGGAACAAATATATTTTCCTGACGTTCACAGATAGGTAGAACTTTTTGGCGAGACTGATTTTAAAAAAGAAAACAAATGAAGGTCCCGCTCGAATTAGTCATTCGACCCACCCTCCCATTTGCGTCGCTTCCCTCATGTTTCTCCTGTTGTTCAGCCTTAGATTGACCCGTAATAGAGACGCTTTCCGCTTCAAAGGAACGTCTGGCCAGACAGCTTACACAGCCCAACAACAGTCAGAGAACGATGAGCCCGCTTTGCTCTTTACCGGGCTTCTCAATCATGGAACCAGCAAAACTCTCCCTGCCATTTTGGAAAGACTCGAAAGAGTCGTAATGGGTACACAGCACCACTTGACCAGTTAGCCTTCCATTTCTGAAAGGATCCGCTGCTAATTTACAGCAATAGTAATGAACTACAAGTCAATTTTCAATTGATTTTGCCTTTTTTCTGGATGCCACGGAAAAATAAAAAGTGTAATCAGTGATAAGATAAACAAGTAAGAGGTGTAACACAGAAAAGACCGTTCCCTCTGAGGCTCCTGAGCAATATTTATGACAAGTAATCCACGCTGACCTTCATGAAGATAGAAGAAGAGGGGAGACTAAGATTTCATTAAATTACAGTAGTAAGATGGAATCTTTCCTCCACTTTCCACGTCATGAAGAGTGAAGGGAATTTTACAGCTGTTCAATCTCCCTGTAAATGGCAAAGAGGCTATTAAGGGTCTCCCAGGAGTGAAATTAACCGCTACTCTCGTTGGTTTTATTTTGTAATGAGGGGCGTTTCAAACGACAGTGAGAGATTCATTTCTACCTCTACTACAGGTTTTAAAAAAAGAAAAACTTCTGTCTTAGTTTTCCACCCCACTCCTACTCCTTCGTATGCGAATAGTGGTCCTCTTTCCCATGTTGTTCCTCCGCAGCGCCAGACGTAACACCATTGTTCTTCTGCTGCCACTCGATTGACAAGATTGGAATCTTCCCAAGCTCCACAAAGAACGTGCCTTTCTCTGTTTCTCCCTCGCAGAGACCGCACTAATCACTGACGCTTGCCTATACGATGCACAGACTATAACGGCGACTGGGCAGCAGTGCTCATTGGCTACAGCCGCATATTCCAGGGAAAGGGTGAGGGTGTGCGTGGTGGAGTCTACTTCTCCAATGCCCGGTACGGGCCGCACTCCAGAACAGTTTCAAACCCTCCTCGGTCATACTGAACTTGGGCTTTTCAGCCACATCAAGTTCGCTACGACATGGAGGGCCTCCCTGCCAATTTTTGTAAAAGACTCGAAAGAGTCGATTTGACACCGGCACAGTGGTGCTAGTAATATCGCATCACGAGGAATGAACTTCCTCACATTAAAGTTACGGTTGGGTTTTATTTGAACCTTTCGTCACTTCTTCGTTTTGGCAATAATAAGTGAAGGACGTGGAGGGGAACAGATGGTTTGAGAAAGTTCTTGAAAAAATGAATGAAAAGCCATAGAATCGTCAAAATAACAACGGAAACGTATACGGTATTCCGGAGACTCACCAGAAAACTGTCTAATACTAGCAGCAATATTAGAAGTTTTGTGGCGTCGAGCACGTCCCTTAAACGTGCTACCCACCGATTACTGGCTTCGTGTGGAAGTGTTGGAGCCCATAAATTCGCAACTTCCCTCGTATGAACCTAGTGAACCCTAATTTGGAGAAAATGTGAGGGAAGTATAGGACATCGATGATGCGTGACAGAAAGAATAAGGAGTTATAAAAGCTGATGTAAGCTGATAACAACTTGACAAGGTACAATTTCAGAAAGGAAGATATTGTATCTTACCCATTTGTGAAGGCAAAATAAGCCTTCCACAGCTTTCACTTCATCAAAACAAATATGATCTATCATTACTTTCAAATCCCACCTCTATGGTTCCACGACGAACTTTCTAAGAAAGCTAGATATTCTTCCGAGACATAATTTAGCACAATTTTCCCATATTTTCAAATACGCGCCCCTACAATTTCGGACTCTTACCTTCTCAACGGCTTCGGGTAGGTGGCAGAAGCGTAGACATTTGTATTGCATAGCGGATAGATAACAATAGCACGAGCCCATAAAAGTAAGTGACGCACAATAAGAAATACCTAAAAAGGTTTCCATTCTCCTTCTTTAACATCATTATTGAATTAAAAATAAGCTAACCTGCAAAAGAGGTATTCCCGAAGCAGTCGACATATCTAAAATTGATCGATCTGGTTCACAATGCTTCAGAAGCAAGGTTACCGACGGGTTCGCATCCGGACTTGGCCATACATCTTCTAGCAGTAGTATGCCATGGTATGGCCTGTGATTAGGGAGAAAGTAATATTATCCAAACAAAGGAAACAACAATTAGTACCGTAGAACCTACCGTATCCGCTTAACTATTCTATCTATTTCAGCACGATTCTTTGGAGTCAAATGAGCATGCGCAAAGGCACGAGATTGGACGCAGAAGCCTACTTCAATGAAGTTGTCCACAAATACCTTTGAAAATATAGGATTGAAAAAACGATCTTCATTGCGAAATTTCTGGAAATTTCTTCCGGGTACTGCTCATATCGAAAATGATCGATACAAAGATATGGAAAGAACACGACCAGTAAAACTATAGAAAGCAGTACTGCTCACTTGTACTACTCCAGTTCGTCCAACGTCCAGAAACACCTTTGTGAGTAGTTCAGCCAGGGCGCTTTTTCTTCGGATCTGAAGAATCAGCTGCTTTTCCGCGTATTTTATACCAAAATAGAAAGACCTACAGTATCCCAAGGGATATTGAGTTGTGACTGGTCACTCTCAGGCCGACTCGACACCTCAGCTTCAAATTCATCAAGCGCTGAACGCATGGCTCTTTCCTATACGACAGCATGTAATTGACGCCAAATATTGATGTTCAATCAAATCCCCATGCGCATTCGATTTCTAACACCAATCAAAAAAAGGTGCGAAATCGCTGGGCATTGCAATATTTTCCGTGCTATCCGTGCTTTAAGACTGCGCTCTTACAACAATTAAGATCTATTTCCGACAGATGATACAAAGTATAATCTGTTACTAACTTGTTCTGCGAAATATCCTCGTTGAGTTTGTAGTGAGTCAATCGCCAAGGCTAGCTTCTTACTGAGAAACTGAAACGACTGTGCTTTTCCAGAGCAGAATTGCGTATCAAAAACAAGCACATGGAATCAGAAACCGAGCGAAGTGAACTAAAAAATACCTGGAAGGATTCGACGAGATGTGAATCGACACTTGCTGGAAGCACAAAAACTATGGAAAATATTGTGGATGAACCTTCTGATGCAGTAGTTAGCTAAAAACGAGAACTTCTTTGAAATTTCCAAACTCATTGTAAAGAAATGAAAATGATACAAAGACGATACAAGATGGAGAAAAGATCTCAAAAACAGCATATGTCCTAAGGCCTATGCACAAACCCTTCATTACCCATCCCAGAGACAGCAAGATTTCTTAGAAACTATGAACTTTGGGAATTGACCATAAAAATATGGTTGAACCAAGAGTCAAGCAGTTTTTACTGACCTTCTTCGGATGTCCAGCAAATCGCACATTGTCAACCTTTAATTCAAATGGTGCATCTACAGCAGAGTCTTTCACGCTCAGAATATTCGCGAGCATGCACGTTGAGAGTCTGAATCAGTTTTGGGAGGAAAAAGAAGTAAAACGAGGACTGCTTAGCTTTATCGAACTTACATAAACTGCGTGGGGAACGACATTTCTCCAGATTTCTTCATGTTTCTGGAAAAAGCTTTTTAGCAAGGGTATTGTTACAGTTCCCTTCTTAAATGGAGCTGGAAAAATATTACCCTTACCGTTCTCAGTCTTTCTATAGCTCTATGTTTCAAGCTAATAGGAAATCCAAGAACGGTAAGGGGAGTGTTGTTTCAGCTGCACAAATTTCATGAAGGATCTGAGTAGCTCTAGGTGCGAAATTAGGGTGGAAGTTCTGGACTATCTATGAATGTCTGAAAAAAAAACCAACTGCATGGTCATGAGCACTGGAGCCTGAGAAGACGTTGAAGGAGCTGAAAACAGCACCCTTACTTGTAGAAGGTCATTGGGATAAAAATTTCAGGTTATTAAACACACCGTAAGACTTAAATCTGGAATCACGATCAGTCTTCAGAATGGAATCCACCAACGTGCTTGACGAAGCTTCTGTTGATTTGGCTGAATTCAGAAAGAGTAATGATGTATGCACAATATCGAAAATGATTATAGTATCTGTTTGCTCAAAACAAGCGAATGAATGATGAATGAAACAAACAAAACAAATGAATGATGGACTGCCTAAATAGGATGAAACCCATACACCTGACTCTGGATGAGCACAAGTGATGCATAGCTCTTCTGGCAGACACAAAATACCTGCTTATACTGATCCAGGGGTATGGGTACATTCACCCAAAACCGATCATCTGACCATACTAATGTACTCTANTTCAAGTTTGCGCCCCAATGATAGGTGCTAATGTTTCCCTAAACGCCACGAATCTCGCCGCGCCATTTGTCCCGTCCACCCAGTTCTGGGTGAATGTTCCGTCCCCCCTGATCCAGCAGTACGGCATAGATTTACTGAGAGGAGTGAAATTAGCGTACTGGACACAGTCAAGTTCTTAGTTCCCGAACTGGAGGTTAGCCTGATCGGCTCAGAAAAGACTTTTTGTTGAGACACCGAATAACCTCCCTTTTTAGCAATACGACACTGTTGATCGGCTTACCACTTGTATTTGATGGCGTAGGAGGGTATAGGAATAGAAGACGATCCCCAGCTGTTCCCTTCGTAGCAAGTAATATGCCCATAGGTATAGCTTGTTGAGCATCATCGTTTTCAGTCGCCATTTGGATCTCAAAGACTGAAGTCAGATGATCACAATTTCTTAAACTAAAGAACATTCGAACACCCATCACTCAGTACAACATCTGGAAACCACTGTTTCCAAAAAGAAAAGCGAACCGAGTTCGATCAAAAATTTCTCCAATTGTTTCTACCCCTATCCAATACTCTAGATGCAATATTTGACCACGAACATCCCCATGAAAAGTTACAAATCGGAGAAACACGGAAGTGCCCTCCCTCCTGCTCTCCAATCTGAAATGTACTTTAACTTTTTGCAGAATTTGGGGAAAGAGAGAGGAATATTCTTATAAAGTAAATTCCGTGCGTAAAGAGGAAACGACAGCAACGAAAATTGAAGTGACGATTTTCGTTAGCGATAACAATTGCCTTTATCGCTAAGAGGATCCAAACACCGAGGCATAAAAAAATCTCGAAAAAAANAAAAAAATTTCGTGGACACAGAATGGACGAAAAGGGAATTCCTGGAAACCTTTTTTGGATTTGTTTGGTTTTGGAGTGCGGTCAGGACTATACGGAATGGGAATGAAATTCAACACCCTAAGGAAGATTTTTTCTTTCAAGCACGATGATAGATATTATGATCGGCACACAACAAACATGATTGCTTACAGTTGTTGCATAATATTGAAAAATCATTTTATTCAAAAAAAACATGACGTGACTAGAGAAACTGTCTCGTGAATGAGACGTCTGCTAAAACACCACAATGCAAAATGACTAAAGTAATAACATCACATCCAAACCTTGGAAAAGTAACCAATTGATTGAAAATTTTACGAAGAAAGCCCGCAGATATGAGATTGACGGTGCGTTCAAACCGCATGGTAAAAATGAGGTAGTTTACAAAAAATAGCAGCTTAATTGCATATAAGTAAGGTGACGAAATCAATCGATTTCTTCGTCAGTCGAGCATTCGGAATCAGTCGTATAGTTACCATAGACCAAATCGATATGCTGCCTAAAATGAATAAATTCTAATTTACGTGACTGTAAACAAACATTCATTAGGGAAGTATTTAGAGAACAAGAATAGATGAAAGCCTGTTTACCTTCTCAGGAATTTTCTTACAGATGTAACATCAACTTCTCCTCCCAACAGAGAGGGTACTTTTATGAAATTGCCCACTAGATTACCATTCAGATAGATTTGTAACGTGGGTAACGCCTGCTCTGTCTGTAAAGAGCACATTCATAGAAGACTAAAACCTTCCCAAACGTGGAATTTCTCTAAAACTCACAAAGGCTTTGCTCATCTCAAGCAATGTGCTTCTGGCTCGCATGAATCTGACACGAGGATAATCAGCCGCCAGAACCTGAAATTGAGGTTTCAGTAGGTTTTTTTTNTTTTTTTTCTACCCGGAAACTACAGCACACACCCAAGACCCAGATGCCCGATTTGAAAAACTGACCTTACACACGTGAGTCATCTTATCGCACATTTCATCACCTGGCTCGTATAACAAAACGCACAGCAGACTTTCGCATGTATCAATAGCTTTTGTGAACTGCTCCTGAAAAAACAACGTTAAAAGATGAGTATTTCTGAAATACATCACAAACCTTGTTAGTAATCTCCAACATCCTTCCCGCAGCTGCTTTTCGCATTTCCAGGAGACGACGTTCACGGATACTCTCCAAGCTCTCGTCTTCATCTCGATCACTTTTTTGAGCCTCAAAACGATTAGTGATAAAAACGTTCCCACAACTCACATGAAATCCGAAAAACAGAGTTTGGCAAAGTTCCGCTTCCAAAAATAATAACTCACCTCCTCGCGTTCCAATTTAGATCCTTGAAGCATGCCTTTGCGGGCCTGCCTGAGCAGTTCTCTGTCCTTAGCTTCACGTGCTCTTGTGGCTTGCTCTTTATAAGCAGCATACTCGTTTAGTACTCCTTTTGCGCCAGTGTTAGTGCTCGGACCCAATCTGCGCATAACATTAGCCTGAAAAGATTGTTTCCCTTGTCACTAACGATTCAAGCTCTGCCATTAAAACTACTACCCCTNTAATCCCGCCTGAGCAAAATTGCTGTGGCTCAGCTATGTCTTCAGAAACACTGGATAACGAATTGGAAGGGAACTGACCTGATGCTCGTCGTCATCTTTAGCCACTGACCATCCCTCTTCCTCTCCATCTGAACTGCTACAGTAGCCTGCGCTTTTGCCGTCCAATAGCTTTGACTCTAGAGACGCCATATTCAGGCTTCAGTTGGGGCTAGACAGAATAATCAAAATAAGTCTAAAATCGAAGGATGCAAAAAGCATCATCTAGTTTTCACTGAAAGTTCACAAGTAGATATAATGTGCTCAACGCATGGTTACAAAACAAACAAATATGCCCTATTTTCAACATTTACTATTTATTTATTTACATACAATCAAAGGTGACGTTAAAAAAAGGCAAGATAAATGCTAGACAATGGACAACACTCGTAACTTCTAACTTGAAACAAGCATACTCATCACAGTACCCAGTACACAAAGTTGTAAAAAATAAATCACTGAGTGAAGTAAATTTGAGCAAAAGTAAAAAATGGCGAATCTTAAAATGGTCTATAAGAGCTATCGTAGCTAGCTGAAATAGTTCCTACACGTTTTCTTCAAGTTAATGCCTACGAAGGAATCCACTGAACGTCCTCATTTTTTCGCGTACTTTTCCCTTCTCAGCTCCCTGTTTCACTTCTGCTTCGTCTATTTTCTTCCATTCATCGAACGTCAGATAGTCGATGCCTTTCTCATCCAGAATAGATTGAATACCAAGGCGGCCACCTTGAATGCCCAAATTTAAAACATGTTGAAATTGGCGGACAACATATCGAATTCACGAAGTCGAGCGAACATTTTTCTGTTAGCGAAAAACTAGAAATTCAGTTTTCTCAAACAAGAAGTGTTCCAGTAAAAAGTATGGAAAAGTTTTCTGCTCGAATGATTGAAATACTTTCAATACTCATATATAGTGGCTTTTAGAAACATTAGTAGATATACCAATGTCCTCTCTGGCCGTGATATCCTCGGCTATACGGCTAGCCACAGCCACAGCTTCCTGTTGTGTATCAACAATCACACCTCGCGGTCCATGGGCGCACCATCCAGCCGCATAAACGAATGCATCGCCAGGCATATCCACGCGGCTCCCGTCTCTCATTGCTATCATGCCCTGAAAACGTTTACGGTTCATTTTAAGCGAAACTACTCAAATTTGCACCAAACCAAACTGCACCCAAATTCGGATTCGAAAGCAATGGAAAAATACCTTATCGTTTTTCGGCAGCCCATCTAGCACCACTGTCTGGAACCCTATACTGTATATAAGCAAACCACATGGCATTTCTTCGTTACAGCCCGTGCGCTTGTTCAAAAATCTGAAAGGGAAGAGAATTTCAAGTCAATTATGCGAAGTCGCAACAAACAAACACCGACCTTACAGCAGAAATACGGCCATCACTATTAGGTAGAACTGCTTCTGGTATTCTAAAACTCAGAAATCGGCATTGCCTCTCTCCTTTTGGAGACCTCACTCCATCAAGTAAAACCTGGATAAAAAGCTGCTTTTATGAGTGCATATGTCTAATCACTTAGCCCTGCTTAGATTAAAATGCGAAAAGAAAAGTTCCTCTCTACAGAAAACAGAGCTCACCTTCATCAGCCTTTTCTTTGGCCTAGCCATTTTTGGTAGAGTCTCTTCCAATTGTTTAACCTGCTCTTCATCCATTTCTACAGTGGTGTCCCATTCAGGAACCTTGAATTGCTCACGCAGTTCTTTGATGGTAAAAGAAACCTGTAAAAGAGCCTACTAGTAGAAAAGGGATGAAGAGATTCACACAGTACGCCGGTTCGAATGAAGAACCTCACATTCTCAGGGCCTCTTCGTCCAACAATTTTAATATTTGTCACTTTAGAACTCTCGAGTACAGCAAGAACGTCTGACGGGATATCGGTATTTCCGAGCAGTTTCGCAGTAGATAGTATCCTTGCGCAATCAAGGGCGACATTGCCGTTTCCAACTATTACGACATTAGGGTCATCCAAAAGGGGGGCCTGAAAAAAGCAAAGTCGAAAGTCCATTCCCAGCACATAGAAATTTTCTAGGATACCTAAAAATGTCATAATTTGAAAAGTTCGACAACTGATTCAAAAAAGTACGAGGAGTTTTATAAGTGAACGACATGGTGATTCCATTGTTTATTCCTAAAATTGAAACAGAACTATAGAAAACAAGGAAGAAACAAACTGACTGCCAACACCTTAGCATTAGGAACTCCGTTATACCAGGAGACAAAGTCTGATCCCGATATTACGTTTGTCGAACTTGATCCAGGTATATCTAGAGGACGCGGTCGATGAGCCCCGTACGCAAGCAAGATGGCATCATAATTCTTTGTCAAGTCCTCCACAGCAACGTCGGACCCTATCCTGCAACGAACCCTTCAGAGGGACAAAGCGCACGAAAAAAGCAAGATACACGCGTACCTCACGTTACAGAACAACGACAGACGATCGCGATTGGTCTCGAACATCCGATCAAAAATGTTCGTACAGTTTTTCACCTGAAAGCCAAAATGCTCAAGCAGCAGCTTGACGAAGACTTTAATTGGAATGAACAACCTCTTGATGATCTGGTGCAACACCATACCGAACAAGGCCATACGGAACGGGAGCTGCATCGAACACGTCGAACTTGCTGTCTGGCAAACGTCGTAACAATGACCCACAAGAAAATAAACCTAAAAAGTTTGTTCTCTAAGGAAAAATGAAGAATCTCAAAAGACGTGCACAAACCTGCAGGGCCACTTCCAACTATCGCTATCCTAGCTACCTTCTTGCCAGTTCCATACCATCGAACACTGCGTGGCTCTCGAGTAGTACTTACAAGTAGGGTTCGCCAGGGTGATAGGTACATTATTCCATTACTCAAGAGGAATAATACGCCATAGATTACAGCTTAGATAACGAATTATAATGAACTGGTAGAAGTATGAGCGCTCTTTCACTTCTTTGCATCATTTCAACAACAAAATAGAAGCATTTATCACCAAAAACACCCATCCGAATATAACAATAAGAGGAATAACAAGCACATATAAGCTAATATAATATAAACTTGAAAGCATTCAAACATTCACACGGCAAATGTGGATTTGTATAGCGGATAGAGGTCTGTTACGTATACCCATCTCGAACTCGTCACTCAATGGAAATAGGTCGTCAGTAACCTTCAAAAAACTTTTATAACAAAACAAGTCATTAAAAAGTTTTTACTCTGAGAAGCGACTTACGTTGACTGTAGAGGTCGTTATGTTGAGAGATATAGAGTCAGTAAAATTTTTCTGGACTTCAAGTGCAAGTACCATTGCCCGATTTAGAGATGAACCCAATCCATGAATATAAATCTAGAAGAATCGTATCAAGAAATTGAGAAGGCTTGGTGATTCTTCACCATCGAATTTCAAAAAATGAAGGGCCATTAAAAGATGTTCCAAAAAATATTCCGTAATGGCAGCTCAAAACCTATCTTAGGTTACGAAATTGGTTGCGCCGTGCGTTATTGTGCGTTATTATGTGAGGAAAAAGCCAATTAATCAAAATGGAAACAGTAAAGCGAAATCCCAATCAGAAATTATAGATTAAAGGAATATTACCTCATTCTCTTTATTGTGCAAGATTTCCTCAACGCGCTTCATCGTGGAGGAAATTGAGGTTTTTCTGTAAGCAAGTGAGTAAAAAAATGATAGATGTATGAAGTAGCTGGTAAAAGTGTTTGACACCACTGAAAATATACAAAAAGCTTTCATGAATAAGATCGGATAGGTTATTCGTGAGAACTACTAGCACTGATTTCACCCGCTATCTTCATCCGTTCTCTGAATTCACAAATAACGTAACTCATCTTAGGGGTCCCACGCCAGCGTGATATCCTCTACCAACTTAATCAAGAACTGATAGAAGAAAAGTGTTAATTGCAAGTATAAACTTCGAATACTATCAATTTTTTATTAATACTAAAACTTTGCACAATGTTATGAGGCTTCGGAGGCTTCATTTGAGAGATGTAGCTTAGCTAAAGGCCATGATTAATACGTTTCGACTTCGCCGCTGCTAAGCAACCATGCAAGGCGATCGATGGCGTTCTGTACAAAAGAGCAATAGAGCACTGTAAAATTTAAGAGACGCAAATTGTTCCTTGGATAGGACCAGAGAAGCCATAGCTGGTATTACTGATTTAGCCGATCACAGGAACTTATTACTGACAACCTTTGCAATCAAANTTACCATTCTAAAACCTACTGCCTTTTCATAAAGAATGCAACAATTCACTGTGCACCACCTGATAGAAAGTTGTTTAGATGAAATTAATCCATTTGCCTATTAATGAGAAAAGAAACGAGGTGGTTGTGAGGGAATAACATTCATAGCTTCAAAGCGAAGAATATGTAGCTTGGTATGCAACTTCAAAAGTGTATGCAGGTAGTAGCGAAATGTGAAAGGAACTCTTCTTTTCGAGAAGAAAGTATTTTAAAAATTACTCAGAATATATGACAGACTACAAGAGACAGAAAACAAGGGCAGCTCAAACTGCTTTCTCAATAAACAAATTAAAGCATCTGGTTGAATCGAGTATCAAAAACTCACTTGGTAACATAGAAGTGATTGCGGCCATCAAGAGTCCCAGTGGGTCTCCATGGCTGTCGTTTCTTAATTTGGTAGCCAGTTTCGTCAACTCGCCCCGACTTCACTGAGCCCATCAGCGCTGATGATGAATTCAAAGGAACAGGACAACAAAGGCCATACAAAAACAACTGGCGGCCACCCACGGACTCAATCGCTCGCCAATACGAGCTAACTTCCAGAAAACTCCAAGTAGTCTGAAAAACATTCGTGAAGGGGAATTCAAAGCTAATTAGATGGTACAACTCAGCAGATGGGAGAACATTCTTGCTGAAACCTGTTCGTGTTCGTCGGCGGTCCCAACGCCACGGCGTTAAACTCTGCAGCCCATATTTTTGACGTTNTTGACGTTAAGATAGCGCAATCCTTTTCTCATGAATTACGTGGGAAAAATTACGTATAAAGACACATCAGAGATTGATGAGGTTGTAAACAGAAATGAGTATGATATTTCTGATCTGGACAACGAATAACCGTGATCAATACGTTTGCAGAAACCTTATATACGATTCCAGCGAAGACCACTCTCCTATCTGCTGAGGTCATGATAATCGATTAGTACCTAGGTTCTACTAAAGCTTGCAAAATGAATAAAATCCAGCCATTCTTGGACAGGCTACTGGAAATATTCCATTCAAAACATTGTAATAATCATACTCACCCCTCCTTATTCCTGTCGATAAGTTTCGGAGCAAACGATCTGATGTAGGCGCAAGTGCAAATAAGGAGCAATAGAACAGAAATAAGGCTTTGAAAATTGAATATGGCCGACTGCAATATATTTGTACTTGTCCACATTAGATACTTCTCAAAAATGACTAACCTACCAGTTTGGACTGTGTGCACTCCTTCCGGAGCAATATACCCTGAAAACGTCTTCATTGTAATTATTGATGGTTACTTTAAATAAAGGATACAGTATCTGTGAGGCAAAACAACGAAGCATTCAAAAGCAAATACTCGGCCTTAATTGAATCCACATAAAGCAATTGGACACAGTAACAAAAAAAAAAAGAGTTTGATGGATTCCAGTACCTTAGACAAAACAAATAAGTAATAAAAGCCAACCAAAAGGAACAATCGCCGTCAAGTTAATTAAGTTGCGTTCATGCGCACAACAAGTGGATGCACCGTAACTGCCAGGACGGCGATGAACACCCATTGTTGAGTGTGATTCCTTTACAAGTGTTTTAGCTCGTCATTGATTGAATGTTTTTTGGTTTTTTGATTCCTGGTGCTAGGAAGTGTTTGTTTCTAATCGTTTCAATTAGAACAATGTTTCGCTAATTGTCGTCTATTCCTATTTCTCCAAGCAAATAGCAAATATGGATATTTAGCTTGGGCGCTGAACATGCTTTTGTCCTCGTTATCCAAAGCAATAGCCCTTGCAAGGTATGTTCTGAACTTCTATATTGTTACTATTTGATTTTAACCTCATACCGACTCGGTTTCTTTCAGCAGGAGCCCCACACTTCAGTTGTTTCGCTCTGCCGCTACCGGCAAAGATTTGTTTCGGGAGTTTTATGATGACGAAGCCAACTTTGGCAAATCTGAACTACGACCAAAAAAGAGGCCTGGTCGATCATGGACAGAGGACGAACTTCGGTTGAAGAGCAATTCAGACCTGCATAAATTGTGGTGGGTTTTTTATATGATGGTTGGTGTGGATGCTTTTATTCCTATCTGATTTGTCAGGTATTACAACTCATGCCTTCAGCACTGTGATGTAATCATGCAATCATGCGGAAAAAACTCCTAAACAGTGCAATAGTGTAGGCGTGTCTAGAAATATCTCTCGTACACAATTCTTCTTACTGCTTGTTAGACGCTTTTCATAGCAGTCCAAGCTTTGTGTGGTTTACTATGAAAAGAATGATCACCTGAATGTAAAAGAGCGGAAATGAACCCCTTGAATTTTTACAATCTGGTTTCGGAAATGTTTTGGACTATGCTTCATACGGGTAGCGAATCAATTCGTACTGAGTAGGAGTCCCTTCGCCTGCCTTCGTCATTGCAATTTATTTAACAGAATCTGCAGTGAATGCTCAGCATTATCGTAAGGTATTGTAGGTACGTATGTCTAAAGGAGCGCAATATGTTACTCACTATGCAAGCGGCCTACGTTTCACATGCTCGTTCTATGCCGAATCCAGAACGCATTGACCGAGTAAATGAGGTAAACGAATTCGTTCTTCACCTTCCAATCCTGGACAGCGCTTATTCGTGTGCTTTGCTTCAGTGATTTTACTGTAAATTTTCAACTGTTGTCTTATCATTACTTTGAAAATTAATTTTTTCCTCACTGGAAAGATTTTTCAATCTTACTTCAGCCAGTGAACCCATTAGCTACTGTCATCCCCAGGTTCACTATTTACTTCGCCGGTAGTTGAAGAACAGAGAATAAATAAGTTTATTGAGAATTATTCGTATCAGCTTAACTTCTGTACGTTCCCACTTATTAACGCAGAAGATCACTTGCTCTTCACTCTGTTCTCTCAGCCCACCCTATGAGCGCGTTTCTTCCCTTTTTTCGGTCACAAGTTTTGTGACAATGCAGTTATGGCGAGATTCTTTCGCACTGTATTTAGTTGCCTCTTAATGGCTTCTCTTAACAGCCTCGTTTTCTACTTTCTCAGTTGGTAGTGGTACGAAAGCAAAAACCAGGTTTGANTGATGCCGATCTTTAGCGGGAAAGAGGGTGGGAGCACCAATCGTCTGCCTTATTGCTAGAATAAGATTCTATGTTTCCGGTCCTCTGTCTCCCTGCCTCGATAGATTCGATGGTGTTTATGTGTTCATAAAGAGATTTATGAATACATCATCATGAACACACATTATATAGCATCCTATTAGTCATTCATATGAAAACCGAAGTGGGTGTTCAGGCAGGAAGAGGGGGTTCCAAGCTCCGATTTTGTTCTCGAGGAAAGTACAACAGTGTTCTGTTGTGTACTCGCCCTGATATGTTCCGATTCGGTTCCATAATCTGGTACTAATCATCGGTCGATTATATCCATGATTACTCATGCAGTGCAACACGCACTTTTCAAACATCAGCTTCATTCTATGGTTTAACGCCCGCAGCAATCCCTAATTTTCCTTTTCAGACGATGCGTAATATTGAAACCGTTGTTCATGAACGAAACGATGCATATTACCGATTGGAAACAGGCGATGGCGCAAGTCCCCCAATGCGAACCATTACGTCTTTCATGGGTTTCACTTACAAGTGTGTATTTTTTGTGATATCTTTGTCATATCTGCCTACTCCCACATTTGTGTCGGTATTCGATTCAGAAAGCAAGCAGAGGAGCATCTCGAGCCGCCTACAGAAGAAACAAAAGAGTACGAAGTACCCTATCTGGACGATGACGCCTATATGATGCAGAAGCTATGGGCCGAAAAAGAATTCATGAAGGAGAGAGATAGGTAGGCTAATTGAAGATTGTTCATGGAAAAGGAAATTCATAATAATCCATAATTTTCGATTTTATCACTTTGACTATCTTACTATATCTGCAATGGTTGCAGAAAAGATATGGAAGCTCTTGACAAGGTTGTCACGAAAGAAATGAGGCGGTATAAGAGAGGAGGTCCGAGAGTATTCAACCGCCTGGAGTAGATTGTTGTAGCCGTAAAGTAGATGAATTAGTGATTTCGTAAATGCTTGTTATTTCATTCTCGTACAAAAATTAGTTTTTGTTGTTTATTTTTTGTTTCCTGTATAGTTTGTTAATAGAATACGACTACAATTTTTGATTTTATATATGAGTTTGGTACTGCACTATGTCACGTACCTTGCAGATACTCACCTATAATTCAGGTCGAAAAAGGATTACTACGTCGCTATTACTAAATTCGATATGAAAGTTAGGAGGCTATCAAATTCTTTCCTCAATTTCCTCAACACATCTTTTGTGTGCTACTTCATTGTGAGGATTATCCTTGCTTGAAAATAAACAGTCTGTTCTTATTAACGGTGAATGTCACTGATCGGGTCTACCAATAAATCAACAGTCGCGTAGTGGAGTGTAGCAATAATTGATAAGTGATGATAAGAAATGTCAACGGATGGGGAGCAAGCTATAATATTAGGAGGGCCCTATTACTGTCGGCGTGAGTGTTCCTTCTGATGACTTGAGACGTCGCAAGTATCATTGTAATCCAACGATTTTCTTTGAAACCTCTCATAATTATGCAGTAGAAAGCACAATCCCAGTCCAGAAGGGATATTATCTCTATGTAATCCAATCACTGGTGTAGCAATTTCTGTTGCTCTTGAAGACTTCAGGTTGTTGAAGAGCAGGGCTTCTTTCAGACATTCCCTGCTGAATTCACAGCACTACCCAGTAAAAATTCTTTTTCGTGTTTTTCTCAGATGCAGATGGTACAAATAAACTGCCAATTTTTTCTAAATCTGTTCAAGTTGTTTTCTATACCCTTTGAATGTCTTTGTCCTTCCTGTCTGATCTACAGAAGCTGGTTCAATTTTGAGTTCCAGTTTCACTTTCCAGAGCTTTAGAAGAAATCGGTAGTTCAAGACAAAATGGGTCGTAGATCTGTGGTCTTTCGGAATCTGTAATTTACCACCTGAACTTACCTCGAATTAAGAATGGGTACATGCCAAAGTGCTTAAGCTGATGGTAGTGGTACATACCCCATGAAAAATAAGAGCTCTATGAGGAAAACAGCCCATTTCGGTAGATGCTAATTGTTGGCTAACAGTTTTATGGAGCTTCTATGCCTCAGATTACCTTTGATCCTAGACAATGTATGTAACGTTTATTGTTGGATAGCTCACTGCAACTCAACTCTAGGAGTTGATGGCTCGATACTGCTTTGGACTTCGGTATCTCGGCACAGGAAGGAGAATTCAGAATGTGAACCCGGTTCTTACAGTGACTCACATAATTGCTTTTACGACCTACCTGAATGCACATACTCCATGGGAAGGTTGTTCTGCATCAAGGATACTCGTTTTGGTAGGATACGCCACTGAATTACTGTAAGGATCGAGTTCGCAAGCTAATCATCCGTGTAGTTGGGCGGCAACGTTGGAAAATGTTACCCGGCTGAATAAACTCAATCAGCCTTTCATCATATCTATACTTATCTACATCAACCATCTACAATGATAATATCTACATTACATCTACATTATCTACAATAACGTTGTTTAGATAGTCCAATGGGGAGCAGTACTTTCATTGTTACGCACCCCCGACGGGTAATTCGTCAGCCCTTTGCAGACACCATCCTCAAGTTTCAAAGTGGCTGTTTTTTGCGTAAGCTTCAGAACCTGATTCAAGCTGCCAAGTTCTTGTACAGTCATCCTCACTCAACTCGAAATGTACAAGAGGACCTATGAGGGAAGGTCTCCGCTTCTCTGCTTTACAACCTTCTTCCCTTCCAAAAGGTAGATGGAGCTCATATCTACTACTGACTAGAAGAAAAGTGGAGCAAGGAGAAAAAGACGCGAAGTGTCCTTATTAAGGAACATTTTTTAAAATCACACTGGGACCTTTCTTACGTGAACAGGCCGGCGGCTGCCGCCCAGGGAAAACATTTGGCTTAGAATGGAAATTGGTGACTTGTTTTTCTCTTGGTCGATCCGTTATTTCTATAAGTTGGAGTAGTAGCAATGCTGGAAGCTTACATACAGTAACCAGGCGTGTATTTTACTTCCATGTACAACACTTAATGTTCTTTTTTTTTCGAGAGAAAATAGAAGTAAGAATAACAATGCCTGTATTTGCTATCTGTGACGCTATCGATGCGGTTCTCATTGTTCAAATAGTAAGATCATGATGTTAGAGCTAAGTCAAATAAATAGACAGACTCTGTCATGACTGTAGAAGAACTACGTATTGATGGCCTAGTAAAAATCCACCCATTCACTATAAAAGGCCTGGTGTTTCATAGCATTAACAGTAGCCCACTAATTTTCACCATCATTTCATTCTTTCTTCATTTAGACCTTGACAGATCTTCCTCTTCGTATCATATTTGTGCTCCCACTTCGACCATAGTCGTATGAAGGGAAGACCCTTTTAGCGCTGAGCAATCTCGGTTGTGGGATGCGCCCCGCATTCGACATTAATTTACTATTGCGGCGGCGTTTTTGAATGCCTATGTGACCTATACATCTACTTGTGATGCTGACCAATGTCCAAATCGGTGCTGGTATTCTCCCAGATTAGTCTGCTACCTATTCAGTTGGGTGGAAGGCATGATTTTCCCAATCCATCTGGGATTCGGTCTCAGGGCTAGGCGTAAGTGGTAGTACGCCACTTGCCTCAACCACCTCCGTTCTTTCGATCTGATCAGCAGGGCAATGTCCAAGATGGTTCTCCCTTATACTGGAAATTTTTCAGATGTATGTTCACGTCTTATTAGCTGCTGTGACGTTGTTGGCAACATTCTCTGTATGTTTTTTTTTTCGTATTTTTTTGTGCAACTGTAAAAAAACTGTGTTAGAGAAAAGTTCTTACCGAGCTTTAGACTTTGCTTCTCTCTATCTCCCCCACTGACGATCATTTTTAGAGCTTCTAATGACCTATTTCTAACGGGAACTGTTGGATAGGGGATCCTGATTTAGAGAGGTTCAAATGTGGCATCGTTGAAAACTCAGCTTTTTTAACTTCTCTCTAGTTAATGATAGATTTTGAAAATATATTTATCAACTAGAACGACCTTCTTGTACGGTCTTGCCGAGGACCTGAGGCAGTGAAGCCAGCTCATACCTCAGGTACTATTTCCCGATGCTCACAGATGGTAAGATGCCAATCAACTTTTCCCATTTATGCTTACTTGGTTTAGGAAAATTGTACCAGTTCCATTTGGGAATAGGGAAGCAGCTTACTTATAGCGTACAAGTCAAAAGTACTTACACCCTTGCTGCGTTGTTTTGAGCCGTAAATCAGAACTTGCCATGCCTACGAAAAGCTATACATGTTAGCAAAAAGTTTGCATGAAAATGTTATAGAAAGATTCCTTTTTTTCAGAGTCTAGACGCGGCTCCTGGCGGAAAAGGACGAAGAGGACGAGGAGGACCTGGAGGTTCGTTCACTGGAGGACCAGGAGGATCATTCCCCGGAGGACCAGGAGGATCATTTCCTGGAGGACCAGGAGGACCCTTCCCTGGAGGACCAGGAGGACCCTTCCCTGGAGGNGTGGACCAGGTGGGCCACGAGGAAATCCGTACGGAGGGCCTTACTCAGGAGGACCGGGAGGAAGTTGGAATGGGGGGCCTTACGGAGGAATGTACCCGTACGGAGCAGGTCAAGGATATCCTTATGGAGGACCTGGTGGATGGTTCTAACTACGGTGGCAAGGAGATGTTTACGGCGCATTCTCTTATTCCAGAGAAGCTCCGTGACGACAGAGTGATTTTCAAATTGCATCAATGACTGCAATAAAATTTGCTCAAAATTGTTTTATGTGTGTGTTGCAATATACATACGAGAACTATGATGAAAATTAGATTAAAAAATAAGTAATAACAGAATCTTGCATACTGAAGCAAACAGATTGACGGATTCAGTTAGAACAGTTAAAATAGTAAGAGCTACATCAGAGGCGACTAGTAATTTTGCTTAGTCAGATTAATAACGAGTGTTGATTATGGCAGCAGCTGGCTTACGGTTTCAATGGTTAGACGGAAGCTAAAGTTTTCGATACGCATCAATCCCTATTCTGGGATGTGCCCTGCATCCGACTACTATCCAGAATCGTGGTGGCGTAATGAATGCGTATTTGGCCTATACAACGACTTGTAGTAGCGAGCCGATGTACTAGTCAGTACTTCTATTCCTCATACGGGTCTGATGTCAGTTAAACAACCCCGGCGGGACGGAGGGCTCCGTTGGCCCAAGCAGATATCCATCCAGAATTTGAACCTGGATCATGAGTATGTAATATATGTTACCTGCACTATACCACCTGCCATTTTAATTGATTAGAAACGAAACATAAAGCTTGTCCAGGGTCCGATAATAGGGTCCATAAACATCGTGAATATTGAGTATGTTTCTCATAAATCCTACAGCAATTTTAATCGGTGTGCGATATGAAAAAAAGTCTTGGAAGTTCGTTATCTTGGAATTACTCTATACTTCTCCTTTAGGAGTTCATGATGTTTTTACCTATTCCCTTCGGCCTAGCCTTTCTGAGTATTCATACACTAAGAGGCTTACCAGTTGAAGATAATACGGCCCTACTCATCGCTTCTAGGGATTCATTGATAATAACTAAAAACCCACAAGGTTGGCGATTTGTGGGCAAAACTTCAGTCTCGGACGGGACTCGAACCCGTACTTGTCCTTTCCGGGGACATTAGACATAAGACAAAACATCAAGTTAAAAACATAGAATTTGGTGACTTTGGAATTCACTTCAACTACCACAGAGGAACTTTGAGATTCTTCTATCGGGTAGAGTTGTTGGAAGGATTACTAGTTTTTCAGTTGATCCGAAATTTTTCAAGAGGTACGCGTTACATGAGCATTTCTTACGAACATCAACACATATTTCGGCAGAGGAGATCAGATTTGTGCAGAACTAAAAGCATCCCTGGCTCTGGCTGTTCTATGTGTTGTGGTGACGTGAGGAAATGAAGCTGTCGGCAGAATGAAAACTTTTTTGAGGGGGATACATCGGTAAGTCTGACCTGAATTTGAGTCAGAATTTTAACGGTATGTGCTTCGAACATACGTTTTCTGGAATGCCCCCAGAAGATTATTCCTTGAAGGCGCGGTTCTCGCAAACCAGGCTGGGAGTGGGACTACTTGACCTATAACTTTTCGTGTGAACCGGAACTTTCAAAGAAATACATGATTATTATAGATCTGATGCCACTATGCTACTTGCTATTTTCAATGGCAAGGTAAGCTAAGAAAATTTATCTGATGTGAAGCAATTTTGACGAGACCATCTCACTAAGTCCGACACTTTCAAGTGGATCATTACTTGACATTGTTCCAAAATCAGCTTTTTCAGCCACTGCGAAAAGTAACCATAACTAAAATAAAAGTTTTTTTTTTGAAAAAACCCAGTTAACAATGTAACGAGTACTTACCCTTGCAAGAAATGTATGAACTCTATTCACAAAGATTCTGAGTCATACAAAGTGTTTCTCATTATTAGAATGAAATGGTGATTTATGAACAGGATTTCAGAACTCATGTATTCATATCATTTCATATTCATCTCGAAACGAAATCCCAGTTTGTTTGAACCAATCATTGCCCCAATTACAGGAGGAAGGCCCGGCGATAGCCGGGCAATCCGACTGGTTTCTGAAATAAGCAGCTCATTTCCCGGCCTTACAGCTTCACGGAGTTTCTATGTCCCAGATGCAATTTACCCATTACGTAATTACCGAATGTACTTCGACAATGTATATAACGTTTATTGCTGGATAGCTCAGAGCAATTTAACCTTCCTGGTAGAGCTGGTGGCTCAATCCCGCTTTGGACTTCGGAACTCCTCCACAGGAACAAAAACTCAGAATGTGAACCTGATGTTTGTAGTGACACACGTGTTTGCTTTCATGGCCTATTTGAATACACAAACTCCTACAGGAAGATTGTCCTGCAACAAAAATCCAGTGATGGATCCTGACTAATTCGAGTCACGATCCACCAACGGCATTATTGGAGGGATCGAGTTTCCACGTTAGAACATCGCTTCCGTGTAGTTCCCGAGGACGTTGGATGGTTTCGGCCGACCAAATAATTTCGATCGACCTTCCATTTTACATATACATATGTATCTTCAATAGCGTAGTAGTTAGGGTCGTCAAATAGGGAAGGTGCTCCTCCAGTCCAACGAACGTTGCCGCGGCACAGACACAACAGCAGGCCTTGAATGGAATTTGTTAACTGGCTTTCCTTTTGGTAGATCCGCTATTCCCAGAATTTGAGGTAGTAATAATGCTGGAAGATTGCATACAGTAGCGGCGGCGGGTACCGTACTTCCATGTTCAACGCAAAACGTTTTTTATAAAAAAAAACAAAAGCAAGGATAACAATGTCTGTATTTGTTATCATATGACGCTATTGATGTGCATTTCACTGTTCAAATAGTAAAAATATGATATTAGAGCCAAGCCAAATGATAAATAGCCAGACCCCTTCAAAGAACTATGTATTGATGGCATTATAAAAATTCAGCCATCTACTATAAAAGGCCCAGTGGAACATGATATCAGCAGCAACTCACTCATTCATTTACATCATCATTTCATTCTTTCTTCATTTGGATCCTCATAGAATTCGCCCTTGTCTATTTGAGCCCTCACTTCGACCCGCCTTACCCAAACCCGTCCATGGGGTGCGCCTCGCATTCGGCTTTCACGTAGGATCGTAGCAACGTTTTGATAGCGTATGTGACATATACATTCACTTGCGATGGCCAGCCCGATGTCCAAGTCAGCACTTTTATCGTCCCAGACGAGTCTGGTACCAATTTGCCGGAGGGATGGAAGACTTGGTTTGCCCAACACATCTGATATTCGGTCACCGGGCTAGGCGTGTCACTTGCCTATACACCACCTCTGTTCATTGGATCTGATCTCAAACACATGCATATTCAAGCATAGCATCGTCCAAAGAGATTCTTCCTTGTAAAGAAAAATTTTTAGATGTATGTTCACGTCCTGTTAGTTGCTTTCGCGTTGCTGGCAACATTTCCTGTATGTTTTTTTTCTGAAGTTTTTTAAATTTAATGTGCCGACTATAAAAAAACTGTAGGTAAAGGAAAAGATACTTGCATAGCTATAGACTTTGTGACTCTCCATCTCCCTAATGACCTATTTCTAACGGGAACTGTTGGATAGGGGATCCTGATTTAGAGAGGTTCAAATGTGGCATCGTTGAAAACTCAGC